>JAMYWO010000146.1:57149-98781 GCA_024220525.1 Cochliopodium minus
ATATTTTTAACACGATAAAAAAAATCATTCATCTCTATATTGGAGATATAACTTCTAATATACAATTGATATTACATGCAGTGTATGGTGATTCGCATAATTTTGCAAATTATTTTTCCTTATGTATTAGCAAAAAGATTTAAAAAATGATTGAAATAGTTTGTATATGTCATGATTATTTTTTCCTTTTCATCTCAATATGCATCTCTTTAAGAATATTAATAAAATAAATAAAAAAATTAAAAAGATTTTTCGATCAAATGAAATTCCCTCTTTTACTCATAATAATTTTTTTCTGCTTCAATTTTTGCAAAGGGCAGACAATCAACATAACAGATTGTACACAACTCCAAGAGATGATACCAAATAATTCTTCGGTATCTTACATCTTGAGAAATGATATCGATTGTTCCCCAAACACTAATTTTACGCCCATTGGGAACATCACATTTCCCTTTAGAGGACTATTAAATGGACAAGGTTTTTCAATTATCAATTTGACTATCATATCTTCTTCACAAAATGTCGGTCTCTTTTCAACTGGTAAATAGAAGTGTTTTATTCTATTACAAATACATTATTCTTGCTTTGATACTTTAAAAAAATATTATTAATATTTTTTAAAAAAATTTTTTTTTTTTTTTACTGTTAAAAAATTTCTGACATAAATTTAATAATGCCAGGGAACGGATGTACAATTAATAACCTTGCTTTAAAAAATGTCAACATCACATCAAACAATGGTTTCGTTGGTGCTTTGGTGGGTGATTCTTATTGTGGAATAAATAATGTGGTACTCACGACAACTTCAAGTTCAATAAAAAATGTAATAAAAAAATAAGTTCCCTTAAATAATGTAAAATTGCTTGTTTATTTTAGGTTATAAATGGTCTGGATGGTGTTGGTGGATTAGTAAAAAATTTTTTTTTTTTTTTTTTTTAAAAAATGAAATGATAATGATATGATAATTATATAATTATAATTCAAAAAAATTTTTTAAAAAAATAATGATCAAAAATTTTTTCATTTTCAATCCAAAAATTCATCCCAAAATTATTAATTGTTAAATAGGTAGGTCGTTCTTCACTTGGTTTACAAAATATAACAGTGGAACAAACAGTTGTCAATGGAAGGGATTATGTAGGAGGGGTATTAGGAGCAATATTTGTAGGTAGCTACAACTTCTTATATAATTTCGGATTCAAGCAAAACGATAGTGAAGTGGTGGTTTGCGGAAGAAATTATGTCGGAGGAATGGTGGGAGTGATTGAGCAAGCATACATCCAAAAAAGTGGGATAACACGAGGAACAATAAAAGGTACCAAAATTAAAATTTTTTTTTTTTTTAAAAACTTAAAAATTTGTTTTTAAAGGAAACAACTATGTAGGAGCAATACTAGGATATTTGAACATGGCCTACAATACCAACTATTTTTACAATCTCTACGCATATTCAGCAGTGACAGTAAACACCAATGGTACATCTGGGGGAGGAATATTTGGTCGTTTGGCTTGTTATGCTTCTTCACAAGTTTACTTTGCAAATTGTTATTCCAAGGCATCAATCTTTGGAGCGATTACAGGTATAAAGTTTATTGACTATTTTTTGTGTTTTTTTTAAAACATTAATTTTGAAAGGAGGTTTCGGTGGGGAGATTAATACAGGTATTTAAATTTTTTTATTAATTATTAAATTCCACTAAATTATTTTTAAAAAGGAATTCCAATGATAATTTCCTTTACCAACGTTTACACTTGCTCAAATGTAACTAACACCACAAGTGAAAGTGGAAATTTTTTGGGAAAAATAGCAACAGTTGGAGTGACCATAACTTTCAATAATTCATATTACAACAATGAGTACAACTTGAATTTAAACGGGATAGGTGTTGGAAATTCTTCAGATGGGTCAACGGTGAGTGGATATAATTGTTCTCAACTTTATTATTCTATTTTGCAAAATTATCCAAACAATACTTGGGGAGGCAATGCTTTATTGACTGAATTCAATTATTCTTATGGTATTCCTTGTATCCCTCAAACCACTTTCCCTCCTTCTACAAGCATTCCATCGACTTTAGTCCCTTCTACCTTAACACCATCGACTTTGATACCCTCAACAAATATTCCATCCATATTGACACCTTCTACCTTGACACCATCTTCAATTCCATCAACATTGATTCCCTCGACTTTACATCCTTCTACTTCGTTTCCTTCTACTTTGGTACCATCCACTAAATTGCCTCTTGATTGTGTTGTGAATGTTCCGAATTGTAATTTATGCCCAAAAACAATCATTCAATTAGACTTTCATCAATTCAACATTTCTTGCGTGTTTTTCGAAAATCAATGGATTTGGTCCTTTCAAAACAAAAATAACGATAATGTTATTTTTGATTCTTTGTTGGAAATATCAAATTCTACATTGTTCAACTCTAGTGTCTTGTTTTCTCGAAATTCATCATTAATCTTCAACTTTTCTCAAAATGAAAAGACTACCACTCTTTTAACAAATGGAAATATAACTTTAAACGGAACAATATTAGTCAACATTTTATCTAGACCAAATACAACAAATATTACTTTAATTCTCTTGCAAAGCACTAACAACTCGATCAATTTGGTCAATTCTCAAATCAAAGTTGTTTCAAACTACACTAATTCAAAGTGTGACAAGTTGAATTTCAATCCTGTTTCCCAACAAAGTACATTAGCAATCAATCTCAATTTTGGATTGAATTCGAATTGTAAAAAATCATATTTGGCAGTTATTCTTGGACTTACAATTGGGGTGCCTGTTTTGATGATTTTTTCTGCCATTTTGTTCATTGTGTTGAAAAGACATTACACAAAGATTCAAGCAGATGAGTTTGTTCCTCACAATAACAAAAACTTTTCAGAAAATAAATCTTACAAAGATAAGTGGAAAGATTTTAGAAAACATGCAACTGATAATGAAATGATTTAAGAAACATTAATTTTCGAAAATGAAACAAAAATTAAATAATATGTTTTCAAAGATATCTTTAATCATTTTCTATTTTCGTTTATAAAAAAGAAATCAAAGATATAATAAAAAAATTTTGAACTTTTTTGAAGAAGTCTTAAACTGAGAATAGAAGAAGATGAATCCAATCACGAAGAAAGTGAAAGTGAGGAAGAGTTTGAAGAAGATCTTGTTTGGAAGTTGGATCTTTTGTGTTGGAAAGATTTCAGGGAGAAATGCAAAGGATAAAACATCATAAAAATTAAATTATAAAAAAAATTTTAATTAAAAAATATTTTCTTGTCTAAATCATCATTTATCTTCACTCTTGTCCTGCGAAGCCTGAGAAGTAGGAGCAGTAGAAACATCCTCCTGAGAACCAGAAGTGGGTAAAAGAGCAATCTTAGGTTTTTTGCTGGGACTAAAAAAAGAAGTGATGGGTTTCATTCCCTTTTTGTCAACGTTTTTAAGTTTGTTGGTGCTTCTTTGTTTTGTAATTTTTTTTTTGTCTGATGCCGTTTCTTTTTTGTTGTTTTGGGGAGTGTATCTTGCGTTGTTGGCTTCGAATTGCGACATGAAGAATTTGAGTTTAAGGTTGTAGTGTTCGAGAAGTTTGTCTTTGTGGAAGTCTGTTATGTATTCCGAGAAGATTTCTATCGCTACTTCGACCATCTCTGACTTTGGAATCCTAAATTCTTTTTTTTGTTCCGGAACAAATTTAAAAAAATAAAAAATAAAATAAAAGTTTAAAAAAAACAAAAAATTTCAAAAAATGAGTAAATTATTGATTGAGAAATATAAAAAAATAATGAAAAAAATTTAAAAAAATGAGTAAATTATTGATTGAGACATATAAAAAAAAATAAGAAATTTAAAAATAAAACGAATAAAAAAAATAAAAGAAATATTAAAAAATAAAAAATGAAAAAATTATTTTTTTACCATCTTTTTTTTCATCCTTTTTATTTTCTTCATTGTTATTTTCATTATTTCCTTTTCCAATACTTGTGGGTTGAGATTTTGATCTTACTATAATTTAAATTTATTTTTTTGATTATCAATTTTATTTTTTAAATTATTTTTTATTTTTTTTTTACCAACAGGCTTATAGTTAGATGCCCTTGCTTGTTTGGTAACCATGGACTGGTTCTCGTAAAGAAAGTTGGACAAATTTTCAACTTTGCAAATCAACCACTTCATTACCCTCTCGTCACTCAACCGATAAAACGTTTGTCCTGAAGTCCTTTTCAAAAATTTTTTATTTTTTGTTTTTTATTTTTTATTTTTTATTTTTTATTTATCATTTTCTATATTTTTCATTTTTTTATTTATTTTTTTTTCATTTTTATTTTTTATTTTTTATTATTATTTTTTGTTTTTTTTTATTCGTTTAAAATTCATTTATTAATCGAATTAAAAAAATATTTTTTATTTTTTGATTTTTTCATTTATTTATCTAATTAAAAAAATATTTTTATTTATTTTTTTTCATTTAATTATTGTTTATTTTTTTTACATTTTATTGTTTCATTTTTTTATTTTTTGTTTTTTCATTTATTATTTTTTTTTGATTCGTTTTAAATTCATTATTTAATCTATTTTAAAATTTTTTTTTGTTTTTTGATTGTTTTTATTATTTATTATTTATTTTTTGTTGTTTTTATTTTTTGTTTTTTTTTGTTTTATTTTTGTTTATTTCTTACTCTTTCTTATCGCAAATGAGACCCAATGAAGTGGACAAACCCTCATAACCTTGCAAGAAAGAGTAAGGGTAGGCTCTGTCATAACCCAGAAACTCCTCCAAACATGTGAAGTTTCCCTTCCCCTCGTTAGTCTCCGTCCTATGTTTAATCAAAAGAGGCAACATGATGAACAATATGTCTATTTCATTTGTTATGTACAAGAATCCTTTTTTTAAAAAAAATAAATAAGAAATTTAAAATTGAATTTTTAATTTATTTTGTGAATATTTTTTATTTTTTATTTTTTTATTTTTATTTGTTTCATTTTATTTTATCTTTTATATTATTTTATTTATTTATTTATTTTTTATTTATTTTTTTTTTTAAAAAAAATTTCTTTATTTTTAATTTTATTTATCTTTTATTTTTATTTATCTTTTATTTTAGTTTAATTTTAGTTTTATTTATTAGTTTAATTTTTTATTTATTAATTTAATTTTTATTAACAATTTTTTAATTGTGTTTACCTTGACTCAGGACCTCGTTGTTCGATTTGAACCAAGAACCCTTTGCCCTGGAAACCTTTTGTATTTCATACACTTTGTTGTTAGTCATCATGAAGTTGCTTTTTATGTGTCTAGATCGAGGAAAAGTGACTATCTTTGTGTCTTCCGAAAAATCGCATCCATCTGAAAAATTTATTTTCAAATTAAAAAAAAATTGTTAGAATCATGTTTTCTTTTCTTCATAAATAAATCTTCATTCTTTTAAAAGTTATTTTGAAAATAAATTATTATCAAACCATTTTTTTTTTTGTTTTTTGTATATTTTGGCGCCAAAATATAAAGAGAAATGGTTATCATTTGAAATTAGAAAGATAAATCAAATGTAATTAGTGATTTTGGAATATACCAAGATAAATTGCCCATTATTTATAAAGAAAAATTTTTTTTTTTAAAATGTCATCAATTAAGAATATCTGATTGTGGGAGACAAATAAGATGATGAGAACAATAATATGAAGAAATCATTTATTTTCCCTCCATTTTTCTGAATATTTTTTATAATTTTTTTTTTTTACCCTTTGTAATGAATATCTTCTTCAATCTTTCGGGCAATTCTCTTTTCTTGGGTTGAGAGATGGGACTGGATAATTCAACTTCATTATCTGAATCATTTTCGTTGTAGGAATCTCCACTATCATCATCAGAGCTCATTTTTTTTTTTTTATATTTCTGTTAAAAATCGAAAATGTTCAAATGGATCGATCTCAGTTGAAGATTGATTAATCAATTCAAAGTAAAATTTCAAAAATTTTTTTTTTTAGATTTTAATTTTTAAACAACTTTTTGAATTAAAAAGATTAATTATCACTTCTAATTGCTTCGATAAGTTTGCTCATCAATTGAGGTCTCTTTCCTGAAAGTTTGATGTTATATCCTTTGCATTTCTCCCTGAAATCTTTCCAACTCAAAAGATCCAACTTCTTAACGAGATCTTCTTCATCAAACTCTTCCTCACTTTCACTTTCTTCTTCATTGGATTCATCTTCTTCTTTTCTCTTTTTAAGACTTGTTTTCTTTTCCACTTTCTTGGAGGAAGTTTTTTTGTTCTTCTTTTTGTTATCTTCAGATGATTCTGGCTCATCTTCTTCACTTTCCTCAGACACTTTCTTTTTAGAAACACTTTTCTTTGAAGAAGATTTAGAAGAGGAAGATTTTTTAGTAGAGGTAGTTTTTTTGGATTTCTTTTCTTCTTCTTCTTCAGAGGAGGATACTTGAGAAGATGCATTTTCAATTTCGATACTCTCAATCTTGACAGAAGTAAATTGAGAGGAAAGCTCCTCAATGGTTTTTCTTCTTGGTGAATTGTTTTTGACAGGAGATTTGTGAGGTACGATGATAGGGGTTTTCTCATTAACAGGTTCTTGATCTATTGTCTTTCTTGGTGTCTTATTTTGAGCAACTTCCAAAGCATAATTCTTATTCAATTGTTCTTCGAGATGGAAATCATTATTCATAGTAGTGTTTTGCTTGTTCTTTTCTTCGAGGATTTGATTGTAAAATTCTTCAAAAGTTGATTGTCCAACTTCACTGCTGCATTCTTCGTCGTAGAATTCTTGGGCGAAATTCTTGTTGGAGTTAACAACGACAGATTCAAAATCGACTTCCTCACTGATTTGATCTTCTTCATCATCCACAAGATCATCTTCAACTTCATCCTTTTGTTCGATCATCTTTGGAACTACATTTCTAATCTCTGATTCTTCATCAGATGAAACGATCAGATCTTCTTCCTCTTCTTTCTTTTTGTTTGGAGAATCAGAGGTTGAAGAGGAAGGCACTTCTCTCAAATCTTCTTTTATTTCTTCTTCTATGGCCATTATTTCCTCTTTTTCAATTGATTCTTGTTCAATTTCTTTTTGTTCATACTCGACTATAACCTCACTTTCAACCAAAAATCTTTGTTTTTCAATGGTTGGAGCTCCTTCTTTGGTTACTATTAATTGTTCCTTTCGGATGACAACATCAGTCGATCTAGGTAGGTTTCTCTCTTCTACTTTTACATTTTGTTCTTCAATGATTTCTCCCTCTTCGAGTTCTTCTGGCTCAGTGTGAACAACAGGAGCTTTGTAGAGATGTTCGATAATTTTGGAGATGGTTTCTTCTTTTTTTTGTTCATCAACGATAGAAACATCAACTGTTTCGATGATAGCATTAACTTCATCAATAACAGAATCTTCTTCTACTTTTTGTTCGAACACTTCAGTAAGCGACATTGAGATCTCTCCTTCTTCCTTCTCTCTTTCTTGGTTTTCTTCAATTTGTCCTGGTTTCTCATCAACATCTTGTTTATCTTCTTCAACGAATTGAGGTACACTTTCGAAAGTATTGTTGAGATCATCTCTTGAAAGATTCAATCTTGATTCCTTGTTTTTTCTGATGGTATGGATCTTATCTTGAATTATCTTCTCATTTTCAATTAAATTTGTTTCTTCGATTGTTGGCAAGACGGTGCTTATATTCAAATCAGATGTATCAACATTGGAATCAGACATATCGACATTGGTGGCAGGGATCTCCACATTGGATGTTTCTGCAACATCTACATTCGATTGATTCTCAACATTTGAGGTATTTTGATCGACAATAAATTCATTTGCAACAACAGATACAGATTCCTCTTGTTTGGAAATAACTTGATCGTCTATTGGGGATTCCTCTTGTTTAGATTCTTCAATTGGAGATTCCTCTTGTTTGGATAAAACTTGTTCTTCTATTGGTGATTCATCTTTGTTGGAAGGAGAGATGTCTTTATTGGATTGAGGTTCGATATCGAATTTACATTCATATTTGTATTCAATCTGTTTCTTTGCATTCTCTGCAATCTTCTTGAAGTTTTTGTACGAAGGATGGTCAGATTCAAGATTCTCTAATACAACCCTGAAATAGCTGGACAAATCATTTAACAATTGTGAAAAAGATGAATCCAAATCACCAGTCTTGGAAAGTTTGAGAGCCTTCTCCTCCATTCTTTCCCAGAAAGTGAATTTAGGGAGCTCATAAAGTTTAATGTTGAATCTATTTGAATAATAGTTGCCGATGTCTTGTACGATTCTGATCAAGAGATCTTGATGTCCAGATCTTGTCTTATTCGAGTTTTTGAAAGCATTCATGTGTTCTTCAGTGATTGGATTGTCTTCTGATTTGATCAAATCTTCATCATCACTTGATGAGTAATCCATCTCTTCAACTGGCTTTATGGGGGCAATCTTCTTCTTTGCGCTTAGCATGACTATGGATTTTCTATTGTTAACATTCTTTTTTTCTTTGATGAAATAATAATGTGGTTCACATAACGATTCATCATATCTTGGTCGATCACAACTTTCATAAGAACAAGTCCCATTTTTATATTCTTTTTTGCTCTTAGATTTTGTTAAGTTGGATTTATTTTTGGTGGTCTTGATAGAAGAAGATGAATCACTGGTGGATGTATCAGCCTCTCCATCCTCCCCAGATTCGGTATCATACTTGATCAACTTCTTCACTTTGGGAGTACCTTCAAGAGCCTTTCTAACAGGAGTGGCATTCACTTTCTTGCTCGAAGATGTGGTTGAAATGGTCTTTCTGTTGGAAGTAGGTGTTGCTTTTTTAGAAGTAGGTGTTTTGAAGTTGGAGATGGTCTTTCTACTTGTACCAGGTGTTTTGGGGTTGGGTTTTTTGAACCCCTCCTCCAAAGAGAGAGATTCGATATCGACTACTTCACTGGAGCAAGTTTCCTTGTTGGATCTGTCCTCACTGGAACTCTTCTCAAGCGAGCTTGGATTGTAGCTCACCTCTGATGAAATCTCATTGTAGCTTGAATCATCATTCTTGGTTTTTTTAGATCTGGGGGTTGTTGTCTTCTTTGGTGTAAATTTCTTTGTGATTTCCTCTTCCTCTTCTTTATCAACTGATTCTTCTTTCTTGTTGTCCTTCTTTGATTTGGGAGTTCTTCCCTTCTTAGGAGTTGATTTCTTACTTGATTTTGTGATTTTCTCGGATTCTTTCTCCTCAGATTCTTCCTCGTCTTCTTCCTCATCTTTCTTCGATTTAGGAGTTCTTCCCCTCTTAGGAGTTGATTTCTTACTTGATTTAGTTATTTTCTCGGATTCTTTCTCCTCTTCATTATCATCCTCAGATTCTTCCTCCTCTTCTTTTTTGTTGTCCTTCTTTGATTTAGGAGTTCTTCCCTTGTTAGGAGTTGATTTCTTGTTTGATTTTGTGATTTTCTCAGATTCTTTCTCCTCTTCATTATCATCATCAAATTGCTCCTCAGATTTTTCTTCCTTCTTGTTCTTCTTTGTGGATTTGGTTAATGTCTCCCTCTCCAATTGTTTTTTTGGTGTCTCGATAGATTTATTGTCGTCATGGCAAATTGTCTGATTGATATCTTTAGGATTATCTTTTATCTTTTTGATGGTAGATTTGTTTTCCTTTAATTCGCTGTTCATACTTTTGACATTCAATGGAGTAACAAAATTATCCTTGTTTGAGGATTTCAATGGTGTATTGAAATCAATGGTCTTTGCAATATTCTCTTTTGGTATATTATGAGACTTCCCATTCTCCTTATCTTCTTCATTTTTTTTATTATTTTCTGTCCAATCATTATTGTCAGACTTGGAAGGCTTCAATGTGGTAGAGGTGATTTTATTCAGCTCAAAATCCTTTTCTTTATCAAAACTTTTTGTCCTTTTCCTATTCACTTGATTCTCATCATTTGATTTAATTGGCTTTGATTTCTCCACCAATTCTTCGTATCCAAGTGAAGGGATAAATAAAAATTTTCTTCCACCTAATTCTATCAAAGTTTCCTTCCTCAATAGAGATTTAAGATTCTTTGTCAGTTCTTTTCTGGGTTCATTTTTGGGAGTGAAAAGTGTGGGATTTGTTTCAGATAATCCACATAAATATAACAATCCATTATCATTTCTGATCATCACATGCATTTCAGATATATCATCTCTATTAATCTTTATTTGGCAATTCTGGTGTCTTTTTTTGAATGCATGATATTAAAATAAAAAAGATCGTTATTTTTATATATTTTTATAAATTTTTTACCTCCCAATCTTTAAATCTTTTTTGAATTGACCGAAATCAACCATTTGTTTCTGTTCACCATTTGGAGTGATTAATTTTAGCATTTTTTTTTTTATTAATTTTTTTACAAAAATTTAAACAGAAACGATATTTTTTTTGATTTCAAAAATTTTTTGGCGCCAAAAAATATAAAGTGAATTTATTTATTTATCAAAATGGTTAAATCAATGATTCTGCTGAATTAGGAAACAAAAGAAAAAGTTAAAAATTTCAAAAAGATTTAGTTAAACTTTTACCCTCCAGAATGTTTTTGAGTTAATTAATGTTGATCTTAAACAAACCATCTTTTTTTTTGAATCATTTACCTTCAGTTCAATGATGCATAATTTTGCTCAATCATTTAATAAAATTCAAATATCAAAACCTCCTTTGACTAGTTTGGGAATTTTTTTCTAAAGATGTTTCAATCTCAGAAAAAATTTCACTTTCAAAAAAAAATAGATTTTAAATGGCTAGCTTTTCTTTTAGAAAAAACTGTATTTTGAGAATTAGAAATCACTTGATCTTCATTTGGCTTCAACCTTTTCATCACCAACGGTACATTGGAGAATGTAATCACTTTTTCAGAACTTTTTTAATTACAAAAAGAATTTTGATTAAATTTTTTCAAACCTTTTTTGTAAATTCAAGAAAGTAGTTAATTTCATAATAAATAGTTGACATTTTTTTATACATCTAACATTATTCATCTTATTTTAATTTTTATGATTCAAATCACAAGTTGGATAAAGTCTTGTTTGGAATAATTTAAAAAGAATAAAAATTAATAAATAAAAAAATTAAAATAAAAAGAAACATCAAAAAAATAAAAGAGATATGATCGAATCAACATTTACGGTAGAATATAAATAACCAATTATCAAAACATCATCAAAAATATAAAATTTTTCATACTGATTTTTAAAATTATAAAAATATTTATTTATTTTACCAACAAAATCTCTTTAATATGCAGACAGAAGATTATTATAAACAAATAGTGGAAGCAGGAGAATACATCAAAAAGAATTTGGGATCAGCAGAAATTGCAATCACACTTGGAAGCGGTTTGAATGGATTTGTCGACAATTTGGACAGCTATAAATCATTGAAATACAGTGAAATCCCAAATCTTCCAGTTCCAACTATTATAGGACATCCTGGAGAGATCTTTTATGGAGAAATGAAAGGTAAAAATGAAAAAATATTTATTTTGTTTTGTGAAAGCATATTGCAACTGATGATAAGTAAAGTATATTTAAATATTTGTCATTTCATTGAAAGATTATCTTAAATCGCCGGTATAACAGAAGTATTCACGTAAATTTAATTTCTGCTAATTTTCAGATCTTTATATACCCAAACATACTTAATCTCTTCGTACTATATAAGAAAGATAATCTTACGAGATCTGAATTATTTAATTATGCAGATCTTAATTTTTATTTTCTCAACTTGATTATAAGATAGTATCAAAATAGATTCAAATACGATATAAACACAATATTAAATAATTATACTTAATTTGTTTAAAGGTACTATGTGAGTACCAGTATCTTTGTGTGAATTCTATATATAGCAAAGAAAAATTTTTCAAATATTATTGATCAAAAAGTAATGGATGAAGGTGATAACATCTCCAATCATTGGATTTCGACCATAAATAAATCATATATAGATACGAGATCCCATAGGACAAAAAATTTCAAGGGATTTTCAACTAATAATCTATATATCAAAAATCCAACGGAATTTATCGAAAAAAAACTGGATTTTAATACATTCCGAACTATTTTTCCTTTTATAGAATTATCTATGATATTTTAAATAAAATTAATTTCTTTAGGTAAAAAGATCTTCTGTTTGGCAGGGAGACTTCACGCTTATGAAGGAATAGAACTCTACAAAATCACTTTTTTGGCTCGCATCATGAACTACTTAGGTGTCAAGATATACATCGCTACCAACAGTTCTGGAGGATGCAAAAATGGAATGTTTGAAGGATGTATCATGGCCATCACTGATCACATCAACTTTTTCAAAAGAAATCCACTCGCAGGTATATTTTTTCTTCAAAATATGTTTTTTTTTGCTTTTTATTTTTTCTTCAAATTTTTATTTTATTTTATTTCATTTAAAAAAGAAACATTTGAACACGCCCAACTTGGAGAAGAAAATGAGTCTACCCATGACCTTTACAGTCAGCGTTTGATCGAATATGCAAGAACAGTATCCATCAAAACAGAACTACAATTATTTGAAGGTAAACTTCATCTTATTTTTAAATTTTATTCTAGTTTTATATTTAACTTCTTATTATTTTTATTTATTTTTTTTTTTATTTTTTTTTTTGAAAATTATTTTACAATCATAGGTGTTTATTGTGGTGTTTGTGGTCCTAGTTACGAAACCCATTCTGAAGTTTATGCTGGTAGAATGTTGGGATGTTCCGCATTTGGAATGAGTAAAAAAAGATCAATCTAATTTTTTATTTTTTAATTATTTTTAAAAAATTATAAAAAATTATTATTTTTGTTCATCATAATTTATTTTTATTTATAAAAAATTATTTTTAAAATTTTAAAAAGTTATTATTTTTATTTAAAAATTGATAGGTACTGTCCCTGAAGGTAATAACACAAATTTTTTTTTTCCTCCTTTATTTAAATCTTACTTTTACTCAAAATTTTTTTTAAAGTCATGGTAGCTAAAACCCAAGGAATGGAAGTATTTGCAATTTCAATGATAACTAACTTGGCAGCTGGTAATTTCTCTTTTTTAAAAAATTGTTATTCAATATTTTTTGATTCTTATATTTTTAAATCATAAATTTTCATTCTTTTATTTTTCATTATTTTATTTTTCATTCTTTTTGTTTTTTATTTTTTTATTTCAAATTTTTTATTTCAAATTTTTTATTTTTTATTTCAAATTTTTTATTTCAAATTTTTTATTTCAAANAGTACTTCCTAAAAAAAATTTAAATGAAATAGTTAATTAGTAAAAAAGAAAAAATTAAATCAATAAAATATTTTTTAAAAAATGTTTAAATTAAAAGAAGTTATCAAATAAGATTTTTACTCCAGTTTTCGTTCCAAGGTATAGAAAAAATGTTGTAGTCAGATTCTTGATTCTCTCCTAAATTCTTTTTGGGAAGGAAAGGTGCCACATAGTTGACATCTTTTCCAATATGAGGCTTGCCACTCTCCCTCAAAGAGTTGTTATTCAAAACAAGCAACTTTGCAAGTCCTTTGAGATGGTGGATATTGTAGGAATATATCTGAGGATTGACAGCATTAAGTTGTAAACCAGGGACAGCAACAGCAAAACCTTCAATTTAAATTTTTTTTTTATTCATTTTTTTTTTTATTTTTTTTTTTTTATTTTATTTTTTTTTTTTTACCTCTCTTTGAATACTTGTTCAATCTTATTTCGTAGGTGAGAGATCTTCTAGTAAGATCAACGAGATTGTACCTCTCATTGATGGCTCTTTGAGCTCTTGGCAACATCCACACTTTAGATCCATCAAAACTAAGTTTTTTTTTTTCAAAATAAAGTTAAAAAAAAAGAATGAAATAAAAATGAATTAATTAATCAAATATATTCAATTAAAAAAAAATATTGATAGGAAAAAAACAAATTTTATTGGAAAAAAAAATTCTTTTTTATTTTACCCAACACAACAACTGTCAATATCAAATCCAATCAAAACTTCCGCAGGACTCTTGTATATTCTCAAAACGATTTGGATGTGTCTGTAAGGGAAGACATTAAGAATGGTGATGGCATTCTTTGTTCTGATCACGTTTCCTTCTCCATTTGTGTTTTTCTTGATCATGTTGTAGATGTATTTTACTTTCTCCGTTGCTTGAGAAGGAGTGAGATCATAAAGAAATCTTGTAAAAATAAAAAAAAATTTTAAAAAAAAATAATCAAAAAAAATATATTTCACAAATCAATGTCGTTTGTGTAACTTCCTTTGTTAAGGTTTGGCTCCAAACTACAGTTGACAGAACCACCAGCAATGAAAATATTGGAAAAGTCAAAATCTTTGAACATTCCACAAGAAAAACTCTCCCAGTTCTCAAAATACTTCTCTTTGCTTTGAACGATCGAAGGAGATCCAACAGGGTAAGCAGACTCTTCGAATCTTTTGAGAATAAGAGGTACATCGTTAGGAAGTTGAGATTTTTTGTAAACGAAAGAGCCGATATTGTTAAAAACGTCGATTAAAAGGAGGTATTTGTCATTCAAAGAAAAGTTGTTTCTGTCGTTCGCAAACAACTTTCTGATATTCTCCTCCTTTTCGTTACCCAAAGAAAATTTGCTCTCAGAAACCACTCTGGGATGTACATTTTGGAGTGCATCTTCGTACGAGATGATGTTGTAATTATCAAATTCTTCTTCATAAAAAGAATCACTCTCACTTGCTGCGAAGAAGTCTTTAGCCCTTCTTCTTCTTCTTCTTGGAATCTTTTTAGCTTTGCTTTTCTTCATTTTTCTTGGTGCTTTTATTTTTGCGGGCTTTTTCATTTTTGGCTTTTTCATTTTCTTTGAAGCCTTTTTTTTCTGAGGCTTTTTGTCTATTAAAAATAAAACTTTCTTCAAAATTTTTATAAACATTTTATGATAACTTACAACTAGATTCATTCACGACTTCTTCACTTTCGATTGATGAATCTCCAATACCAAAAGATTCATCTTTAGTAAAGCCAAAGGAAGGAACAGGAGTTGGCTGCGAGAAAGAAAGAGAAACAGAGTCTATGATACTTTGTTCATTTACTACATTGTCGATTCCCTCTCTGCATATTTCCACAACATAGCTGAGTTTTTGTTGATCTTTGTTGTAAATCACAAACTCGTCATCTTCGAAATCAGAAGGATTGAACAATGTTTTTCTTGTACCTTGTACACTATCATATCCAAAAGGAGGACTTGTGATACCTTTGGTTATCTTGCTTGTCTACCAAAAAAAAAAAAAAAATTATTAAATATATATTTAATAAAAAGAATAGATGAACAAACCTTATAAACATTTCCTAAGCTCACATCTGCCAAAAATATGAATCTTGTTTGACGAGTTCCAGGTTTTGCATAAAAAGCACTTGTACAGGCAGCATTTCCATCTTTTTTAAAAGAAATGTGAATTTATTGTTATAAAAAATTATTTCTTTTTTTTTTTACAATAAAGCCCAAATCCTAACATTCCAACGTCTGTTCTTTGAACACCAAGACCTTCAATATGTTTGGGCATTAATAAACCTCTACCCAAAATACCGAATACGGAAGATGGTCTTGTACCATGGAATAAGAGTTGATCATTGCTAAATGAACTCTTGTACCTTGAAACCTCACTTTCTTTAGAAATTTTGAAGATACGTAAAACTTTGATGTCCTTTGTTTTGATTTGAGATCCTATAACATGCTTTTCTATTCTTTCAAACTCAAAGTCGTTTTTAGTGAGAGGAGTAATGTTACAATTTAGGGAATGATACTTCAAATCAATCTCAGAAAGAGAAGAATTAGAATTCTGAATGACAGAGACGATGTCCTTCATCAACTGAAGTAACTCCTTCTTATCTTCATACATCGCATAAGTAGAGATGATGGCCTTTTGTGCTTCAGAACGAGATCTACCAAAACGATGAGGAATCCTAGAAAAAAAAAAAAAATTAATAATTCCAATACAAACACAAACATAATTTTTGAAAAAAAATTTTTTTTTTTACAAAGTATAGAACTTGCTGCTCAAATCTTCGAGGGTCGCTTCTTTTGGGTTACCAGATAAAAGTTCTTTTTGCAAAAGATCCAAAACTTCTTCTCCTTTTAGAATGGTGGGGAGTTGCAAAACACCGAGAGGAGTTTCAATACCATGTTGGGATATTTTACATTGAACAACGTTGGTGATGGCATTACTACATTCTTCGTAAATGTATGAAATAAAGTCATGCACAGCAGGGTGTAAATTGCTTTGAGAACTGGATTGACATAGTTTGTTCTTTTGTTCTTTATTTATCCTTGCTTTTTCTGACCCGACATTTGCTGAAGACAATTCTAACAATTTATATCCCTTTCTTTTGCTTGTCTTTTCTAAGTAAAGAGTTTGGTAGGTGTATCTTGCATCATGAAGATCACTGCAACTTCTTATTTCTTTTCTTCCAGAATTAGGTTTGCTCATGATATCATCCGTTCTTCCATAATGACTCTTTTTATTTGAGATTTAAATTAAAAAAGTAAATCAAATGAATAAAAAAAAAGAAATTTCACTTACGAATACTCTGTAATTGTTTGTTGTTTTTGATTTATGTAATTCAAGACAATAATACTTGTTTTTATTTGCTCCAAATTCTGTCATTTGAAGGATATCAGTGCGTAATATTTCATAATCTTCAAATTGATAGTCATTGGAAGGATTATACCTGGAAACATGCTTTTTTATCGAACCAAATGAGCTCAATCTCTGACCCAATGGATTCCAGTTTAACTCATCGATATGTGTTTGGCTGTTGGATACGCTTGGTTGTTTATAAGGCTTATCTTCAAAACTATTAACATCATCTCCTCCTTCAGCATAATCATCTTCTGATTCATAATCCTCATCATCATCATCCCCCTCTCCTTCTGCATACTCATCATCATAATCTTCGTAGGATTTTTCTTTCTTTTTCTTTGGTGCTTTCTTTTTCTCATATTCATAAATTATCTGTTCCTCTTCTTCATAATCCTCATCATATTCACCCTCTCCCTCTGCATAATCTTCACCTTCATATTCTCCCTCTGCATAATCTTCATATTCTTTCTTTTCCTTCCTCCCAAAGGATATTTCATCAAAGTATATTCCTTCTCTATTATCCATTTCAACAATGAATTGTGGTCTATAATATTTTTCATCTACCTTTGAATTAGAGTCCACACAATCCAATATCCTTTTTTGTGAATAGAAAATAAAAAAAATCAAATTTTTATTTATTCTATTTATTTTTTTTTTATCTTGTACCAATCCTCTGTTATTATAAAGCTTCCATTTTTTCTTGCTTTTTCTATTCTTAGGGAATCTCTATCATTCTCAGAGCATATCAAATGGGTGATATTATTAAGATAAGAGTTAAAAAATTTGCCGCCATTTTGCTTCAATATATCATTCAATGTATTTGTATCTATTGCTGATAAAGATGAATTGCTGCATATTGTTATATTTACTCCATTGAATATATTTGGTTGATTCTCTTTTTTTGTTTCATATTCTTCGATTTTTTTTCTATGTCTTTTTGCTCCTCCTTTTCCTAATCCTTTTCCACCTTTTCCACGTCCAGACATATTTTGCTTTTATTTTTATTTCAACAAAGAAAATAGAAATATTTGAATTAAAATCAATTAAAGCAAATAAAAATATATTGGAAATTAATCCAAGAAAAAATTAAATTTTAATATGAAACTAAAATTGGATAAAATTGAACAAAAGATTTAAAATATCTTGTAATTCATTCAATCAAAAATTTTGAACTTCCAAATATTGTTTGGTCAAAGTTTTTTTATTAATTTATTAATAAATAAATATTTTAATTAATTTGTAAAAAAAAGTAATCTTTTCTCAATTTCAATTTTTCCAATAGTTAAAATGTTGGAAAAATCCAGTCCTGATTCTTTTTGAATAAAGAAATTTCCAAAGATATTTCTTTAGAATTTGAAATCTTTAATATTTGTTTCTTGTTGAACTAAAAATTAAAAAAAAATTGAATTAAAAAAATGCTTGAGGATGAAAAAGATTTAATATCGAGACTTAAGGTTGAGGTATCTGAGATATATAGATGCAATAAAGGTAAATATAAAAGATTATATGAAATTTTTTATTCAAACCACTCACCAATAACAAAGATGATTTGAATGATGAAGAATTTTTGATAGCAATAGCGAATGATGTGAATGAATTGAAGGATTTGATTAACAATAAAAAATATAATATCTACAAATCGAATACAATTGAAGCAAGGCCGATAGATTTTGCAATGATGTTCAACAAGAATCTGCATATAATAAAGTATTTGCTCGAAGAAACAAATATGGATATAAAAATGAGAAACAATAAAGGAAGTTCATTGCTTCATCTGGCAGCATACAAAAATCCAAACATAGAGATTTTGAGGTATCTAGTAGATGAAAAGAAATTCGATATAAATTTGAAAAACAATGCACAATACATCCCCTTACACTTGTCATGCTACAAAAATAAAAATTTGGAAATAACAAAATATTTGATTGAGAAAAAGAGTGACTTAAATGTAACTAACGAAGTGGGATCATCACCCTTTCTTTTATCGAGCTGCAACTTGACTGTTTTGAAATTTCTCCTAGATGTCAAGAAGTGCGATCTCAGCGCAAAAAACAAACATGAAAGCAATGTCCTTCACTTTGCTTGCATGCTGTCCACTGACTTGAATACCCTCAAGTATCTTATTGAACAGAAGAAATGTGATATGCATCTTAAATCTAAGAATGGCTTCACTTCTTTACATATGTGCATAATGAATGTAATCTTTTTTTTTAATGTAAAAAATATTAACTAGAATTTTTCTTTTATCAAAAAAATTTTTTGGTTTTAAACTTAATTTATTTATTATTTAAATTTTTTTTTTTTCTGTTATATTTCATCAAATTTTTATTTTCCATAAAAATATTTCTTTTAAATATATATAATTTAACATGTTTAATTTTTTTTTTGCTCTTATAGACTCATAAAACATCTATTGATTTTATTAAATATTTGGTTGAAGAGAAAAAAACAGATTTAAATATAAAAGATAGCCAGGGCTGTCACTACCTCAACTTTGCTTGCAAAAAGACCAACAATTTGGAAATCATCAAATATTTTCTCAACAAAAATTTCGGAGCCATTCCCAACGAAAAAGGAAACACCATCATGCATTATCTCTGTCTAAACAGTACTGATAACGTTCACATCATTAAATATTTTTTAGAACACAAACAGAAGGACATACATTGTTTGAATAGTTTGAATCAAAGTTTGTTGCATTATGCTTGTAGCATCCATTCTCCTGAATTCAACAAAATCAAGTTTTTGGTTGAAAATAAGCTGGACGTGAACCAAAAGGACAGCAAAGAGAGCACTCCTCTCCACTCTTTGGCTTTAACTCTCAAATCTGAAACAGATTTCCAATTTGCCAAATCCATCCTTATTTATTTCATTTGCCACAAAGCTGATCTGGAATTCATTAAAAAAGGATCTCAAATCTCCATCAAACAAACTTTCATTGAGAAATATCCTCCCTTCAGAGAATTCTTTGAGAATGCAGAAAACGGAAATATTTGGAATTCTTCTCTCAATAAGTACTTCTCGAATGAAATTCAGCACAAAATTTTCGTTTTTTTGCTTTCTCTCAAAGTTGCCATCTCTTCTCCTTTTAAACTTAAAATTCCCAAATATGTTAAATTCATCATGATAAATTCTTTCGTTTCTTTTTCTATGTTCCCTTCTAAATATGTTGATAACTCCTTAATTATCAAAGAAGTTCTCGACATGAAAAACAAACAGATTCAAGAAATGAAAATGAATCACAACAATGTCATTTCTTCTAATCAAATTCATACCGAAAAACTTCAAAATGATAATTTTGTTTTGAAAGGACAGCTGGAGGAAAAAACTAATCAAATAGAAAAAATGAGGGAAGAAGTAGAAAGGTTAAAAAAGGAATTACTTAGTATAAAAGAACAATTTAACAAATAAAAACATTTTTTTTTCATTGTATTTCCTTGAAATAATCTTGTTATTTTTGAAAGATTCAACAACTAATAGAATTACATGTGATGTAGAATCAATTCTGTCTTTAGATATTTCATGTAATACATCACAAAACTATTTCAGTGTTATTTTCGATATTGTCTAGCTCATTGAGGATATTACTTCAACATGGTTTGTGTTTCTTTCTATTCCCTCTTTTTCCTACTAATAATTTCAACATTTTTGAAAGAAAGATGATTTTTTCTTTCTCACAAGTTTTATCTTTCAAATAATGAACTTTTCTTTTCTTTTCTTTGATCTCATCATCTCTCAATTTATTCAACAAATATATAAAAAAAAAATCTCTTTATTTTTTAACTTTTATTTATAGTTATTAACAAAGCATTTTGTCCAAAATTTAATATGCTCCTTTATTAACATCTTAATTACTCCCGTGTATTCTCCTTCTATTTCCAAGAGAAGTTTATCAATTTTCTCGAAATAAATTTCCTTTGTCATAATATGAAAAAGTCCAGAATTAGATCCTTCTATCAAATTTCTTCCTTCTATTACATTTAGATCTTTTTCAATAATTTTAATTAAATACAATTCTAATTCCTCCAAAACAAACAAAATCTTTTTCCTTTCCTCCGATTTAAAACACTTTAATTCTCTTATTATATATTCATTTCTTAAAAAAGTTAAATCTTTCTCTAACCACAAATCATCTCCTTCAAAGGATTCTTTTTCTAGATCACTCCAATCTTCTTTTAAATAAAAATCTTCTTCATAATCGTCACAGAATATTTCTTCAGTTTTAATTTCGATTTCTTCAAATTTAATTATTTCCTCTGTCTCTTTCTTAACAAATAATTCATTATTTGATGTTTCTTTTTCATTTTTCTTACTCAATTTTGATTTACTATTTTTAATTCCCATTTTTTATTTCTTTTTTTTTTCTTTTATTATGCTTTTCATTTTCGTGAATTCTTTTTCTCAATTAAATTTTTTAATATTATTTTTCATTTTCAATAATTTACTTAAAAAAAAAGTTGATGAATATGGTTATAGATCGTAAAAAATCTTTTAGGATGTTATTAATAAATTGAGCATATTTGTTTCACAAAAAAAAAAAAATTTCAAAAAAAAAAAATAATATAAAATATATAAAAAGAAAAAAAAAAAAATAAAAGAGAAAACCAGTTACCATTATTATAAGAAAATGCAAAATAATGGTCGTGGAATGGAAGAAATAGAGGCTAATAATCTTGAAGAAAAAGAATACATTTCGATGAAAGATTTTGAAATTAAGGATCAATGGGACTATAGAGAGGATGGGAATGATAATACTTCAAATGATAAAACCATGCAGAATGAAAAAGAAGAGGATCTTTTCAACGATGATGGTGCAAGTAATAAGCGTGATACATTCTCGGATGATAATGAACCTTTACACATCTTTGATAAATCTCTTGCAGAAATTGACAACTCAACCGAAATCCAAAAAGATCAAAATAATTCTGCAAAGTATCTTTCTATAGACAAGAAAAGGAAAGAATGTGATCTACAAGATAAATCCCCAAATAAAAAGACTCATCCCTCAGTCTCTTTCATTCTTAATAATGTGCTGAGCATTCCCTTTCATTGTGTGATATTTCTCTTGCCATCCTATAGAGATAAATTGAACATAGAGGAAGCGAAAAAATATATATATGGTAACAAAAACTTTCAAAAATTTTTTAATTTTCAATATTCAATCTAATTATCATTTTATAGACCCAATCATTGAGAAAATTATACCCATAAAATATGGGTTTGTATCAACATACGAATTGAGAAATCCAGAATTCACTCTTGCAAAATTTATCACTGCCAAAAAGAATTCCATAATATTCAAATTGGAAGAGTACCTCAAACAAAAATACCCTCAATTAAAATTGAATCAAAGATTGGATGAGAGCAGTTTTGGGGAAATAAAAGATAATCTGAAAGGATCAGATCACACCGAATCTATTCATCTCATCTGCATGGATCTCAAAGGAAGGAAATCACAAAAGAAAAAATGTCTATGGAAAAACTTGGGTCTTCAAAATTACTCATTCCAAACAATGAGCTTCCACTACATTGATGAAAATGATTTTGAGAAGAATCTTGTCTATGGAGATAATTATTTCCAAAAATAGACATCTTTTTTTATTAATCTCTTGATCCTTTTTTTGAAATCAACTTTTTTATTTTTTTAACTTTTTAATTCTTGGGCTATAACTATTCGTGTTAATGTAAATTTAACATTTATTATCTTTGCTAAGAATTATAAGAGAGGTTATTTAATATTTCAATTTGGCTTAAAAAGACAGGTCTTGTTGATTATAATTAAAATTATCATTCAACATTTTGTTGACTTCTTCGAAAAGTGTTGTTCTCCTTTTGGACTTTTTCTTTTAAAAGTTTTTCTTCTCTTTTAAACTCACTTTTAAAATTTTTGAAGAACCTGATAATCGTGTTGAAAAACGAGTCTGAATCGATCTTAGGATCCTCTCCATAATATTCCGCCACATTCTTGTACTTTTCAGATAATTTTTTTGAATCTTCTACAAGGTGGATAACTTTAGATGAAACTAAAACAAGAATTAAAAACTGTTTTCAAAAAAATTTGACTTTTATTCTTTTTTTGTTTAACCTTTTTCTTTGAATTGATTCATGACAGAGTTGAACTTATCTACTTCATTGAAAGGAGGATATTTTGTTTGTTCATAAATTTGCTTTAAACTTGAATGGATGTTGTTTGTTTCTTTTGAGAAATAGGTTGTAGTTCCCTTTACTGCTTTCTTCAAGCAAAAAAGTTCATCCAAACAAGCTTCAGGATCTTCGAATTTCGATTTCACTTGTCTAATAAGATAGGTCAACAAAGAAACACCATTCTTTCCTTTAATTTTTGGAAGTTTCTCGAGTGTGCTTAAACTAAATCCATAAGCACCTCCTCTGACTTTTAATAAAAAAGTAAAAATTTTGCTAAAATTAAAAAAAATTAAGTACATGTTCCTCCATTGATATAATTTCCTATCGCTAGGATTAATTCAAGAATTTTAGAAAAGTTTTTGCTGTTCCTCAAAACATCACACGCCCTAGTTGTTTCTCTAATTTTCTTATCAAGTGAAGAGAATCTCTCATCGAAACTTTCCTTGAAAATGATGCATTGAAAACGAGGAATTAATCTGGGAATATCCATTATTTCTAAACAAAATTTGTCTCCATCTGATAAAATTTCCTTATCTCCTTTAAATGATTTTAATACTTTGATATCTTTAAGGGTTGGTAAGAAAGGCTCCTTAAAAATTTTAATTAATAAAAAAAAAGTTTAAAACTCAAAAGTTTTACAAGAATTGTAAGATTTTCTAAAGAAATTTTCTTCAAATCAATAGATAAAATTGCTTCTTTTATTTCAGGATAAGGAAGATTTATTTTGGAAAGGATAATTGACAAGTTAAATGATTTTTTGTTATCAATAACTGTTTCCACAACTCTCCTTTTCATATTAAGGAACTTTTTTTTATTTTTCAATTTATCATCTCCGAATATATTCTCCAATTCTTCTGTATCTTTCTCATTCAACACTTTCTCTTCTTTTATTTCCTCCCAAAAAGTATTGGAAACTTTCTCTGGCTTCATTGTAGACCATGGAAAACTAATCATTTTTTTATTTGGTTTTGGTTGGTTTTTAGGAGGTAATATCTGATTTGATGAAAATTTATTAATTTTATTTTTTTATATTTTTAGCTAATATAAAATTTTTTACATTTAAATTTTTTGGTGGTGGAGGTGGTGGAGGTGGTATTGAACTTTTTATGTTTGATTCTTTTTGATCATTGCTATCTATCACAGTTTTTATTTCCTCAGATTGATCTTTTGTTTCAGTATCGCTAGTTGATGTTCTTGCATCTATCACTAAATTGTGATTTCTATTCAGCTCATCTAATGTTGAAAATAGGTTCTTGTACTTTTTATTGAATTCTTCTTTCCTTCTTTTAATATTATCCAACTCTTGTTGCTCTATTTGTATAGAATCTTTGTATTCTGAATCATCATTGAAATATCCAATATTATTTCCCATTTTTTAATTTTTTATTTTTTGTTTTTTAAAACTTTTTTTTCAACAAAATAATGTTTAAATTTTAAAATATAATAATTCACTTCAATTATGCCCAAACAATTTTCATTAATCAGCCAAAAGATCCAAATTTAAATTTATAAAAGGAGCCACAATAAGTCCAAAAGGAATAATTGTCCAAGAAAACAATAACATTTACTTTTGATTTGAATTGGGTTTTAAAGAATTTTTTTTTATGGGAATCTGTCCAATAAAAAATATTTAAAAAAAAAATGAAGATATTTAAAAGCTTATTCAAGGATAAAGATACAAACAATAGTATTCAATATCCATTTCATTTTTTTTAATTTTTTCATTCATATTTTTTATTAAAGAGAATGCTTTGGTGCATTGGGATAAAAAAGAGAAATTGAAAAATAATCAATTTAACTTCATATTGGATGCATTCTACAAAGAAAATATAGTAAATTTGAATTCAGAAAAATCATCATCGTGTGGGGCAATATGGTATTCTACAAAGATAGATATAACAGAAGGATTCATCTGTAAATACACCTTTTCGATTCCAAAAGGTAAAAATTTCAATTGAATATTTTGCTGAGAGTTGAATAATCTGATTTTCAAGGAATGATTGTGTTATATTATGATCAATTTAAAGATTTTAAATTTTTTTTTATAAACTTTATTGAGCAAACATCAAAATTATAAACAAAAAAATTATTTCACATTCTAATTAAGATATGTTCCCCAGGGGCAATGAACATCTAAAAAATTTTTTCGAAAATAATTTATTAAAGATATTGTGATAACATATAAACAGATCTCGAAATTTTGATGCAAAGAAATTTCATATCATTCAAGATTTTTGACTTTTATTAAGAATAACAATCTGTTCACCAATCATTAGGTTCTTCTTGGGCAGATGGGTTTGCATTTGTATTGCAAAACGACGGAAATAAATCATTAGGGAGATCAGGGGGCCAGATGGGGTACGGGGGATTGAAAGAATGCATCGCAATAGAGTTTGACACGTGGGAAAACAAAAATTTTGAAGATCCTAACGACAATCATAGTAAAAAAAAAAATAAAAAAAAAATCGAAAGACAAAACGAAAGTAATCAAGTCATTCGAAAACACTAATTTTAAAATAAATCTTTTCTTTTCTTTTTTTAGTTGCTGTTCATACATCTTTTTATGATCGTTGTAGATTAGAAGAAGGCGAAAGTTGCCAAGCATACAGTACTTTAATTCCTAACCTAAAAGATGGTAAAAAAAAAAAACTTTTGAAATAATTTATTATATTTACCTAATATCATTTCTTTTTTTCCTAAAACAAAATAAAACAAAATAAAAGAAAGAATACATGATGTCGAAATTTTGTATAAAAACCAACAATTATCTGTTTGGATGGATGGTTTCACCGAGCCATTCATCAATCTCAAAATTGATCTCAAAAAAGTTTTTCAAAAAGACGACAATGGAAATCATACTTGTTACGTGGGATTCACAGCAGCGACAGGGTAAAATAAATCTGGATTAATTAATCATTAATATTCTTTTCATTCTTTATTTTTTAGATTATTTTTATTTTTATTTTTTGTTTAATATTTTTTTTTTTAGGTATTATTATAGTAAACATTTGATTCATTCTTGGTATTTTAATTATTCTTATTGGAAACCAGAACATCACTCCCACTTTTCTCCTGTATTCCAGTCAAACGTTAAACTCCTCTTGCTTTGTCTGAAGAGGCTTCAAAATCTCAAAAAAATAAAACTCCCTAAATTTGTTTTGCACATCATAATACGAGATACTATAACGAGAAATAATTTGTAATTTTAGATTATAAAAAAAATAAAAAAAAAAATAAAAATGTCTTCTATCCAATTTTTGAAATTGCATAAATATTGTCTATCTTTGATCTTCTCTTTTTTTGATATCCAAGATATCCCTCGATTGAGCCTTGTTTGCAAGCAAATCAATGAGATCCTCAAGAATGAGATGATTTGGGAGAAATTCACAATGAGAGATTTTGGATCACATTACTTCAAAGAGAGGATTTTGTTTGATTCATGGAAGAAATGCTATCTATTTCATTTTATGGTAACAAATATAAATTTCCCTCTTTAAAAATCAAAAGGATATAAACATAATTTGACAAATTCAGTTGGCTTCAATTTTTCTTCTTTAATATTATTTCTCAAATGTTTAAATTATCTGAAATATAAAAATATTTTATTTTTACATCTCTATATACAGTATTGCCACACATGTAATAGAGATATGTTAAAAGAAAAGCTTCTAAAGAATAGATGTGTAAAATGTGATAAATTGGTTTGTGGATCTTGCTCACATTTCCTAAATATTCTTGATCCTTTCTGTAATGTGTGCATTGTAAATTAAAAAAAAAATTTTTAAAAGGAAATTTCATTGAAATTAATCAAAAATCTTTTTTTTTCAACAGATTCAACATAAACCTGCCAGTCAGTTGAAAAAAACAAACACAACAAACAACTACGAAGAAATAAAAGAGATGATTCAGAAAAATAAAAAGAAAGAGGCGATTTTAAACTTCAACATCCTCATATCCAACGATAATTTTCAGCCTAAATTTTTTAACGAGAGGGCTTGCTTATATAGTTGTAATCTATCAAAATATTTAAATTATGTGTTGAAAGAAATAAAAAAATTCTTCAAAAATAAAAAGCTTTAGGAGACTCAAGGTCAGCAATAAAAGGTTCGTGTCATTATTTTTAAAAAATATTTAAAAATTAAAAAAAAAATATGAAAATAATAAATAAATTAAAAATTGTTTTCATTATTTTAGATTATAATGTGGCTATTAGTTTGAATGCCAGGGAAAACGACTGCATAATGTATTTTTTTAAAAGTTACTTTTAATTTTTTTACTGAATAAACTTTTGTTGTTAGGTATATTACAAACAGAATAAGATCCAAACAAGTATTAGGGAGATTTGAGGAATGCATAGAAGACGCAAAGTTTGTTATAAAATCAACCAAGAATGGTAATATTTCAATAAATTAATATTAATATTTCAATAAATTAATATTTCAATAAATTGATATTTCAAAAAAATTAATATTAATATTTCAATAAATTAATATTAAAATTTTTTTTATTCAAATAAATTTACCAGAAAATACACCTGCTAATTTGTTGACAAAATCTAGATCGCAATGTGTTCTTTTGCAACTCAAAGAGGCATTGGATTCGTTAACACAAGGAATTGAAAGTGGCATCAACTATCTTTACATGTAAAACTTTTTTATTATTATTTTATTTTTTAATTTTGATATTATTTTATTTTTTTTTAGGGATATTTTAATATTCGATCGAGCGAAGATTTATTCTTTTCTTTCTGATTATGAACAGTCTAGATCGTAATTTTAATATATCTTCTATTATTCTTCTTTTTATTTCTTAAAATTTTTTATTTAGTGATCTCCATCTTGCAATGAAAGGTTTATAACAATATCAATCTTTTTAATTTACTTAATTTTCATTTTTATTTCAGTCAAAGAAGGAAAAAATTTATGTAAAAAAGTTTTTCATTTTTCACTAAAATAAATGATAATTATTCTAATTTTAAAAGTACTTGTTTGTTCAATTTTTATCGAGCTTGCGATTTTAGATTGGGTGAAAGGAGATTTTGAATCAGCATTTATGAACATTAAAAAATCTAAAACCCTGTGTAACTAAAACAACAAAAAAAAAATTATTTTTTAGTTGGAAAATTAATCATTTCAATCTCCAAAAAAAAAATGTATTTAGTAACCGAGAAAGAAGATAACAAACTTTTTTTTGTATTATGTGTTCTCTATTTTTACTCTGGAAACTTTGAAAAATCTAAAAAATATTTCAAAAGGCTGACTTTAGATTACATTTCTTCTCAGATTAGGTTTTGTGTTTACTATCTCAAAGCCATCCCTGACAATTTTGTTATGAAAAACTTCATATTGTGTTTTACTAAATTAGATCCTTCTTTGAATCAATTTGTTCCTTATGGTCATTTTTTAAGATCTCTCACTTATTAAAAATTCATTTTGATTTTTGTTTAAAAATATAATAATTTTATTTCAGTTATAATTATTTTGGCGCTCTTTTTTGATATATTTAAAAATAAAAAAAAAAAATGTTTCTCAGTCCCACTCTATCAAGATCTATCAATGACGAAAATAAAGAAAATAATCAAAGCCCTTTACCCACCAATCAACTATTATTGAAAATAAAGAACGATTTAACAAATATAAAGGGAGATATCAAAGAAGAACGAGTATATCAACAAAATAAGAAATTAGAATGGATGAATCTCGCTCAAAAATATGAAAAGGTAAGAAAGAAATAGGATATATCTCCAAAAATAAAAAGGAATCTTAAAATTAAATTATCATTCAAAACCATTCATATATAAAGGAAAACAAATCACTCAAATCAGAAATATCTCAATTAGAAACACAAAATAAATTTATGAATGGACAAATAGAATCACTCAAACAGAAAAACTACGATATGAATTTGGAATATAAAACCAGCAAGAGTATGATGGAGAATAAGATGGAAGAGATTCAAATCATGGGAGAAAAAGAAAAGCAAGAATTGCTCCAAAAGCTGATAGAATCACAAACCACAATAAAGGAGATGATAATCAAAAACAATAAGTCCATGGGCTCCTTGAAGAACAAAGCTATAGAATTAGATAATGATAAGCAAAACATCAACGAGAAAATCACATCATCTCTTGAGAAACTCACATCTTATTCTATTCCTTCTAACAAAGTGTCTCTTAACAGAAAGTCTTCTGAGTATTTTTACTATTTCCTAATTTTTCTTTTCCTTTCTTTTTCTTTTGTTGTTATAAGCTATATACGAGAGTCTAATTATTATTAAATACTTTGTTTAAAACGTGTTTAGATTGATTAATATATTATATATGTGATCAAAAATAATTCCACTTTCTTTGAAACATTGATTACTATTCCTCAGTTTCTTGTCTCTAAATTTAATAATTTCAAAGAAACAATTAAAAAAAAAAACTATAATATTGTAAAACAAAAAATTTATTATTGTGGATTGACTTTGAGCTCCAATCCATTTGAAATCAAGTAACTTTAAAAAAAAAAAAAAAATGAAATCAAAATTCTTCTTCAATAAATCGAACCTATTTAATAAATTTAAATCATCCCCTAAATCCCAGTTATTCTTCCCATTCAAAAAGAATCACATGAATACAACACCCATCGAATGTAATAATTTAAAAAAAGGAAAATAAAAAGAATTTTATTAAAGTATAGAATCAAGAAATAACCCAATAATGTCTATGTTTAAAAAATATGATAGTGACTGGATGGAAAAGCAAAATATTCAATTTATTATTTTTTACGATATCAAGTTATGTGGGAATATATGCAGCAGAAGATGCAGTATTTGGTGAATAAAATTAATTGATTCAAATTATAATTTCACATAAAACCTCTTCTTCTCTTTTTTTTTTTTAGGAATAAGATCTGGAATAGATTCTTTATCATGGGAGAGAACAGAAGGAGAAATCATCTCGAATCAACCCAAAAAGTATTCCACAGGTGTTCTTGTTCCCAGAAATGTAAAAAAAAAAAATTAATTTTTTAAAACTTGAGATCTTCAAAATTTAAAAACTGTTCAAATTTTGTTAGAAAAATTAATACCCGCTAACAAATTTTTGGACTTGTCTATTATTGTCAATAAAATTGTTGCAAAATTATTTTCCTGTAAAAAATTTAACAAGGAAATCTAGAACTTGATGAAATATTTTTTCACAAAAAAAAAAATTAGTAAAATTATTACAACATTAATTTTCTAAAAAAAAAAATTTGATTGAAACACTGAACAAAAAATAAACAATTTTTTAAGAATTTAAAGAAAAAATAAACAATTTTTTAAGATAGTTTATTTACTTTTTCAATTTTAAAACCTAAAAAAAAAAAGGATGTAGGATTAGATTATTCATTCACAGTTAAAAATGACGACGGAACAACCACAAGGTATTTAGGAGATAGATTATTTTCTCATCCTTCGACAACCTTTTACGTCCTACCTTTCGGAAAAGAAAAACTCATTAAGTACGCCATAGACATCTCCCAAGAGAATGGAGGAAAATTTGATGTGTATTATAATCCAAACGATCCAAGAGAAAATTGTATTTATCAAGGAATTAATTTTCCAAATGGTAAATCAAAATTTTCTTTTAAAATAATATGAATTTGCAATTTAAATTTTAATGAACTAAATAAGTTTAATAGTTTTTTTAATTTAGCTAAGTGCATTTATTTATCAGATTAATTTTTTAAAAAAAATTTTCCTTTTAAAAATTCTTTACAAAATTTATTAAAAAATTTTTTTTTCTTTTTATTACTTATATTTTTATTTTTATTTTCATTTTTTATTTTTATTTCTTTTTTATTTCTTTTATTTTTCATTTTTCTTAAAAGGACCTTTTACTGGGATTTCAGTGATACCAATGATTATTTATTCTTCTTATTCTGTCTTCTTCAAGAAAACTACGAAGGGTTTGTTGAAAGACATGATCCCTTTCATCTCCCTTTCCGTCTTCAGCACTTTCGGCGTCTATGCTGCTAACATCTACTTTTGTGTGATAAATAAAAAAACAGATGATAGAGTTGGTGTTGCTATTGTTAGACAAACTTAAAATCAAATTTAATTAAAATATAAATAATAAATAATAAAAAAAAATAAAAAATGATTTAAGTTTCATTGATTAATCATCACAAATGGTCAAAAATCTTTTTTTTTTTATTTATTAAATAATAAATAAAAAAAAAAAAATGCCTTTTGTTAGAAAACAAAAAGCCAAAAAAAACAATAATAAGAACAGATTGGAACAATCTGACAACAAACAATTCAAGAGGAAGAAAAAGAACTTGAAGAAAAAGAAAGAAGAAAAAGCACCCACCGTCAATATTATTTTTAATTCAGAAAATTTTAAGAAACCCAAGAAAAAAAGCAGTAAATCAAATGAATCCAAAAACGATGATGATACCACAAAGAATATCATCCCCAAGGAGGATAATAAAAAATCCATAAAGGTCCGATCATTCGATAAGGATGAGAAGAAGAGAAAGGTTGATAGAGATGAAGAGCCAAGGATCAGGGAGGATAAAAAGATAAATAAAGAAAATTTCATTGTAAGAATTTTTTGAGGAAATATAATGGATTGATCAAATATTGGGAATCAAATCATATTATTTTGATATCTCAAAAATAAGATCTACCCTTTTGTTGATCATTTCATATTGATTTTATTTTTTAAAAGATTTATTTTCTTATCTTTTGAAACCATAGTATAACAAGAATTTATCACCCAATATTCATCAACAATCATATCAAAATCACATTTTTTCATAAATATATGTTTTAAAAATCATACAAAATTTAATCATACCTTCATATGTTTCAAAATCATACATAAATAAATCTTTTTCATCTTGACCAACAAAAAAAAATGAAAAAAAAAAGCCAAGAGACAAAGAAAATAACAAAAAGAAAAACTTTTCAAAGAAAGAGAAAGAAGAATACAAGCAAAACCTAGAAAAACAAAAGAAAGTCAAATTAGAAGAACTCACGAAAATGCAATACGTCACCAAAAGCACCAAAGCAAGTCCCAACTGGATGATGATCCAAGGAATGATCGCCCCGCCTAACAAAAAATTCTCCGCTAAAAGAAAACAGACAGAAGATGGAAAGGCGGAAGTTGATTATGTCCGCACTGACTCCAAGAAGGTTAAAATGGAAATTAATCCAAAGTTGAGCGAGATCACTCGTTTCCTTGCTTTGGATTGTGAGATGGTGGGTGTAGGCAAAGACGAAAGAGATTCTTTGGCGAGTAAGAAAATAAAAATTTAAAAAAAAAAATTTAAAAAATAATAAATTAAAAAAATATTTATATTTATATTATAAGTAAAAAAAATAATTAAATTTAATATAATATAATAATTTTTTATTTTCCTTTTTTTAGGAGTCAGTATTTTGAATGAAAATGGTTTTGTGATCATGGACAAATATGTCAAATCCAAGGAAGAAGTAACTAACTACAGGTATTTTTTGAAAAAAAAATTAATTTAAAATTAAAATAAAAAAAATTTTAGAAAAGAAATTACAGGTATCACTGAAGAAATCTTGAGGTCTAAAGGAGAAGACTTCGAAGGTAATAAAATTTCATATTATTCTTAATTTTATTCAGGGACATAATAAAAAATTTTTTATTTTTAATTTGTTAGCGGAAAAGCTTTCCGAAAAAAAATTTTTAATTTGATAACTGAAATATTAACTGAATATCACTAACAAAAAAAAAATTTGGATTTATTTTTTAATTTGAAAAATTTGTTATGTCCCTGAAAATTTATTTTATTTACATTATTTTATTAATATTATTTTAATTAATTTTATTATTTAATTTAATTTAAATTTTAAAATTTTGTTTGGTATAGTTGTGAAGCAACAAGTAGAAAAAATTCTGGAAGGAAAAATTGTTATTGGTCACCAACTTTCCAACGACTTCAGAGCTTTGCAAATGAGACATCCCCTCACCGACACTCGTGACTCTGCACTCGTAAACTAATTATAATTATATTTAAATTTTTATATTATATTTCATAATTTTATTTTTTAATTTTATTATTTGATTTTTATTAATTTTTAATTTATTTTTATTTTTTAATTTATTTTCATATTTAAACTAATTATTTTAAAATTAATTTTTTTGAATGCAATGTTTTAATTGTTTTTTATTCTTAAATCATTTTTAAAAGTTTCCTGCTCTTCAAAAGTCCAAGGGATACCCATATTCCCTGAAAGAACTCGCAAAAAAGATTTTGAAAATGGACATTCAAATAAAAGGTAAAAAAATCATTTTAATAAAAAATTTTATGAAATATTCAATATTTAAAAAAAACTTTAATTAATTATTAAAAAAAAAAAATCATTAAAAATTAAAATTTGTTTTAGAACATTCTTCTGTTGAGGATGCCAAAACTTCACTTTTGATTTACAAAAAGTTGGCAAAGGAGTGGGAGTACTGGATGAAACAAAAATTCCAAAAGAAACCCAAAAAAGAAAAAAAGGTCAAAGAAGGTGACGAAAACAACAAAACTGTTTCTTCTGTTTCTACTGATGATAAGGACAAAAAAGTTTCCAAGAGGGATGATAAGAGAGCTGAAAAGAAAGAGGAGCCTAAGAGATATAAATATATAAGCCCCAATGAAAATAACAAAAACAACAAAAACAACAATAACAATAATAATAATAACAATAACAAGTATCAAAACCAAAAAGATAATAAAAATAAGGCTTTTCAAAGGAGAAATGATGATGGTAAACCAATTTTCTATTTCCTTTCATCATTTTACTTTACATTATTTTTTATTTTAATTTCTTGACATTTTTTTTACATTTTTTTTTCTTTAAACTAATTTTTTGTTTATAAGATGACGATGATGATGATAAAGATGATGATAATGATATGGATGACTTGTGGAATTAATTATAATAAAGATTAAATTTATTATTTTCCCAAAATTCTTTTTTTTCCTATCCACTTTTCCATACTTTCATTATTTGAATATTTTCTCTTTCGTAAAATTTAAGAGAATTAAAAAATTTATTTGAAAATAAGGAAAAATATGAACAAGATAATACGAATAATTCTTTTTCACGTAAAATAAAATTCAAAAGAATATTTTTAGATATTTGACAATTAAAAAAAAAAAATTAAAACCTCACATTTATATTGAATTATAATCATGGAAAATAATATTAATATATCAACGAATCATACCAATATTACAACTGGACATGATCATCATTGCTCCCACAATAAAATCAAATGCTTTGTTTGTCATGAAGAATCAGAGATAGATTGCTACCGTGATCACTTGAAGCATCATCACGTGAATGATGAGATACATTGCCATTACAAGAAAATGAAAGAGTTCAAACACGATCATCCACAAAGGAAAATTAATGAACCTGAAAACCCTTACAGGATTCTATCCTTAGATGGAGGAGGAATCAGAGGTCTCATCCCTGCAATGATCTTGGAGCAGATAGAGAAAGATACAGGAAAAAGAATACATGAGATGTTCGATATGATTGCAGGTACATCAACTGGTGGAATATTATCTTTGGGATTAACAAAAAGAAACAAATCAAATCCAAATCAACCACAATTCGCCGTAAAAATTTTTTTTTTTTAATTTATTTTAATTTCACTGAATTAATTTAAATTTTATTTCAATTAATTAATATTTTTAACCAAAAAATAGGCATCAGATTTAGTTGAACTCTACAAAGCCAAAGGAAAAGACATTTTTGTGAGATCTTCTATCTTCAACGTGGGAGGTTTATACCAATCCAAGTATTCAAAAGATGGAATAGAAAAAGTTTTAAAAGAATATTTCGACGAATCTATATTAGAAGAAAGTTTAATCGACGTTTTAGTGACTGGTAAATATTAAAAAAAAATTTCTTGAAACTGTATGTTGAATTAAATTTTTTTTTTAAAAGGTACTGAAGTTGAAATCGGAAAGAGTGCAAAGAGTGTTCGTTTTTGTAAAAACTCAATGCCTAAAATGAAGTGTTTTGACACAACCCGAATTACCACATCTGCCCCTACTTATTTTCCAGCATACAATTACGAAAATAAAATATATGTTGATGGAGGTGAACATTTTTTTTAACTCTTATATTTAAAATCAATTATTGTTATTTTTTTGATGTTTAATTTTTTTGTTAAATAGGAGTGATTGTGAATAACCCTGCTTTGGTTGCTTTTGCCGAAGCTGAGTTTAAAGAAAAAACCAGAAAGAAATTCATTTTATCCATTGGAAATGGTCTCAACAAAAACAAAACAATAAACAGTGGATCAATAAACAATGGTAAAAAAAAAAATTTTAAAAAAATAAAAAGTTCTTTTTATAATTTTAACAAAAAATTTCTTTATCAGGAGCATTATTTTGGGCTCAAGAATTTCCCAATATTTCAATTGATGGTAGCTCGAATAATAATGATGAAATTTTGGACATGCTTGTGAATTCAGGTGGTCACGAATTCGTTCGTCTACAAAAAGAAGTTAATGACTTGTTTCAGTTGGATGATTACAGAACAGAAAGCATCAACAAAATGATTCACTTCACCAATGAGTGGATCCATGAACTGAAAAGCAATGGGACTTGGGATAAAATCTTGAATGTCATCAATCCTAAACCTGTGGTCACTGTTCCATCATATTATTCATATTGTCATTTATTTTAAAAAATTGTATAAAATTAAATTGTAAATAAAACATCCAAAAAACAGATTTGTTCTGTTCTTTGAAAGAAGGAAGAACATAATTATCATTAAGGAACAATTTTGACTTCCAGTTGGTGATACTATTCACCAAATATTTTTCTCAATTTTCTATAAAATATTTTTAAATAAATTTAAATGAAAAAAAAGAAAAAAAAAAGTGTTCTTTACAATTAACACTATAATTTTTTTCACATAATATCCTTCATAAACAAATGAGCAATAAAAAAAAGAGCAAATTCTTTGAATTCATGGAGAATTTGGACATAGAATATGCAAAAAACGATCTCATTTACAACACTAATTTTGATTTCGTCAATAGGAATAAGAGAAAGTCTATAAAAAGGGATATCATCGATTTGACTATCAGCGATAGCCAAATTATTGAAAATAAAAAATATAGAATGAGAGGAGAGTTTATTGTTAAGGATGCCAAATTGGAAGATTCTGATGATGAGATTGAGGAGGAAGATGAGGAGGATGAAAATAGTGAAATAAACAACAATAATCAGTATATTGAGGAAGAAGAGCCTATTATATCAACAAGGACAAATATTCCAAGAAATAACAATATAAATAATGAAAATAATAGAATAATTGACAAACCAAAGGTAACAACATACCTTAATTAATTTTTAAATATCAATTATTTATTTATCAATTTATGAATTGTTGTGCAAACTTGCAAGATAATTGAATTTGTTATGATGATAAAAGATAGATATAATACTTTCACTAAATTCACATCTATCCATTCCATTAAATATTTAAAATTAAATTAATTTTCAAAATAATTATTCTTCCAAACAACATTTTAGATAATAGACATTACAGATGATTGACATTCTGATCAAAAAAAAAAAAGAAAAAAAGAAACTTGAAAAATGAAAAATCCAAGAAAGAATCTTCCAAAAAAAAAAAGTTTGTTATTTAAAAATTTTTTTAATGTATAATATATTATAATAATAAATAATAAAAACCAAAATTTTTTTTTGTTTTCTTTTTATGTGCTTTTTTTTTTCCTTGAAAAATTTTTTTTTTTTGTTGACAAAAAGAAAACTTTTAAAAAAAAAAAGATTTTTATCAAGGGGGGTAATTCAAATTTTTTTGTCAAAAGAATTGGAACGAGGATTGTAGGAGTTGTTGAAAGGAGGGTGTTTGGTAGGTTGCTGGTTAAGGATTTTGGTAACTCGAGGAGGGTTAGGGGCGCTAGGATATTTGGGGAATTCTTGTTGTGTTTCTTTCAAACAAAAATAAAATCAAAAATATTAAAAAATCAAAAAAAAAATTGAAAATAAAAAAAAAAAGTATTTAAACAAAAATAATAAAAAAATAAAAAAAAAATAATGAAAAAAAATAACAAAAAAAAAAAAAAACGAAAAAAAATTGCATAAATTAAAAAATTAAAAAAAATTAAATTAAAAAATAATAAAAAAAATAAAATTAAAAATAACGGAAAAAAATTAAAAAATAAAAAATAATAAAAAAAAATAAAATTAAAAAAAATACCCATCATATTGGGATTATTAATGTTATTCATATTGTTGTTCAGGTTTAAGTTTTGGCTGTTATTAAGACCCATGTTTAAACTTATTCCTTGGCTATTATTGAGTCCCATTCCGTTATTGAAGGAGATATTGTTGAGGCTGCCCATGTTGCTGTTGATGTTGTTGGGGTTGTTGGGATTATTGGGGTTATTAACTATGATCATGTTGTTCTGCATATTACCTAAAGAAAAAATAAAGAAAAATAAAAAAAAAAAATTAAACTGAAAAATAAAAATAAATAAAAAAATAAAAAAATTTTAATCGATCAAAACAAAATGAAAATATTGTTAGGAATAAAAAATTAATTAAAATAAAAATAAATAAAAAAATAAAAAAAATTAAACTGAAAAATAAAAATAAATAAATAAAAAATAAAAAAACAAAATGAAAAATAATGTCAGGAACAAAAAAATTAATTAAATAAAATAAATGTGTTTGAATGAATATATTCCCCATATAAATATGCGAGATATAGACATATAAAAATAAATAAATAAAAATGAATAAAAAAAATTAAACTGAAAAATAAAAATTAAAAAAAAAATTTTTAAAAATTTTAAAAATTACCCGAAATATTGTTTACACTATTATTGATATTCATGTTATTATTGCTCAAGTTGTTATTTAAATTGTTAACTAAATTGTTGTTGTTGTTGTTGTTATTATTGTTGTTGCTATTGCTGAAGTTGTAGGGTCTCCTCTGCTTTGAAGAGTCATGAATGATGGAGTATCCGTCCTTGATGAAGCAGTTGACCATCTGCTTCACAAAGATCTCCGTGCTCTTTTTGTTTCCCGTGTTGAATTTGTATTTGTATCCATTGTCTCCTTTGTCTGGATTGTCTCCTACTCTGATTAGTCCCTATAACAAAAAAATTAATTGAATTTTTCTTTTTTATTTTTATTTATTTTAATTAATTATAATTAAATTTTTTTTTAATTAATTATTTTTAATTAATTATTTTTAATTTATTTTTAATTTTATTAATTTCTTAGATTATTTTCATTTTTTACAATTATTTATTTTTAATTTATTTTTTATTTTATTAATTTCTTATATTATTTTTTTTATTTAATAAAGTTAATTTTTTAATCTTTTTTTTTTTAGATATATTTTTAATTTTAAAAAATTATTATTTTATTTTTTCTTACTTGGAATTGTCCAGAAGGAAGATCACTTAGTTTGAAATAAAAAAAGATGTTCCCGTTGGGCTTGGAAAAGCTCATCTCATGGTTGGGCAACACCATGGGAACCAAATCCTGGATATTTACTGTTTGGAAACTGCTCAAATGAGATTCAGGAATTTGGGGTATATTTCCTACTCCACAAAAACAAATTAATCAGATTTTTAATTAAAATTTAATTTTCTATTTTTCCATTTTTTTAAATTTTTATGATTTATTTCTCTAATATTATTTTAATTGATTATTTACATTACATTTACGTTTATTTTTATTAATTTCAAATATATTTTATTTTTACGATTTAAAGTTTTAAAATTCTATTAATTATTTTAGATTTATTTGATGATGTTTTCTTAATGATAAAATTTGAAAAGATAATATTTTGGTATTTAATTTTGTGATCTTTTAATCAATATTTTTAGTTAAATTCATGTAATTTAAAATTATATTTTGTTCATATTTTCAATTTTTAAATATTTTATTTTATTTTAATTTTTTATTTTATTATGTACATTGACTTTTAATTTCAATTTGAATCTTTATTTTACCAACAGTACCGAATGACAAGGAAAAAGCAAGGCCTCCACCCCCGCCTCCTTTAGTTTCCTTGGGAATAAGAGGGGTGTTTTGCCTCTGGGACAAAAATTCGAAGAGCGGAATTTTCTTTTTGGGGAAAAAAGTTTGGGGGATGGTGAAGTTGGAGGGAGCTGGCTTTTCATTAGATCGCAATAGTTTCTTTCTTTCTTCTTTACTTAATTTTAGGTTGTTTTTGTGTTTGTTGAAATTGATTATGGTGTTTATATAAAAAACATCTAGATTTTCATATTTAAAAAAAAAAATAAAAAAATATTTGTAGATGAAAACAAAATGTTCAAGAAAAATGAAGCAAAAAATTTAACTTCTTTAAAAAATTTTATATACCAATAAAATTATATCAAATTTAAGAATAATTTAATATTGAAGAAAAGAAATAAGTAGGAAAATTAGATTAAAACTTGTTTATGTTTAAAAAAAAAAAGGTGTTTACTTGGAGAAGGATCCAAACATAGAGGTTTGGCAGTGTTGAGAACCAAAGAAGACTCCAACTGCAATCGGTCGCCCTCAGAAAACTTGTCCCTGGAGTTGCAAAACAAAGTGATGTCGTGAACAACCGTCTCATAAGTGGGTCTCAACAAAACCTTCTTCACAACAGGCTGCCCCGAAGAAGATTTGTCCCTGAAATCACGAAGCTCGACCAAAATGCAGCCTTCGTAATAATGAATGGAACCGTTCTCACGTATGATGTCTAAAAACTCGACTGAAATTTTGTTGGCGTTGATCATCTCGATGAAATTTCGAGTGTTTCGATCGTAGGGATAGATCGCGGTGAGGTTATTTCCGATGCTGAAATGATGAGTGTGTAAGTTGATTGAGAGTGAGGTCTGCATTGTTGTCGTCAACGACTCAGCTATATTGTCCCCGCTCGAAAACCTCTCATCTTTACATACAGATTTCAATCTGATGGTGAGTTCGTCGATGCTCATCAAGTTAGTCATATTATTGCTATTATTCAAATTATTTTGTTCTTCTTTTTCTTTTCTTATCTTTTTGTTGTTTCCTTCGATCCAGGCTGAGAGGGCCATCGACATATTGTTCGTCCCCACTGAATATTCCTTCTCTTCCAGCCATTCATCCTCATCATCTTCTTTATCCTCTCCCTCCTCCCTATCCCTGGCCATCTCCTGCTCCATCTTCTTCAATTTGAGATAGATGGTGTTTATCATCTTCTTTTTCTCTTCTCCATCCACCTCATCCACCATATCCTCTCCGCCAAAATGCATTCCATTCTCCTTCTTCTCATCATTTTTATTATTCTCTTCATCATTGCTGTTTTCATCCTTCATTTTCTTTGATTTCGTTCTTTTTGAATTGTTTTTGGTTGTGGGTGATGTTGATGATTCCCTTTTCTTTCTCTTTTTATTATTATTATTATTTGATTTTGTTGATATGTTTGCTTCTTCTTCATCCATTTCAAAGATTTCTCTGATTGATTCATGTTCTGTGTTTCCATTGTTGATATATTCTCTTTCTCCATTTTGATCTTGATTTTTTCTTTTCTTTATCATCCTGAATCCCTTTATCTTTAAATCATTTTTTATTGTTGGCTTATTTATCTCCTCATTTTTGTCTTCTTCATCTTTTAATTCTTCATTTATATTTATATTTAGAAAATTGAAGCCAATATCTTCATCATTTGACATTCCTTCCAATATTTCAAAAGAATCTAGAATAATATTAAAATATAAAGATGATTAGAGGATATATATACTTATATTTTGCCCATCAAAGTATTATTTTTAGCAAATAAAAATCTTTATATAATGGCAGTTGTAAATAATATAAAATAAAAAAATTATTATTTTTTATTTTTATAAAATATTTCACCTTATTTTTTAAAAAATATTTTTATTCCTTTGCCCTAATACTGAATATATTTCAAAAAAAGTAAGAGATATATCTTTCCTTTTTTGTTATATTGGTATGGAGGATTAGATATAACACAATAGTGTTGATTTTTTATATTATAAGAGAAATTAAAAAAAAATAAAAAAAAATATACACTCAAAAATCAAAGAGAAAATGATAATCCTTCAGATTCGAGATATAAAATCGAAATAATATTTTCTATCCTTTTGAATGCAGTCATTGATGATTAGAATCCAATTATCACAATAATATATAATATGGAGGCATGCTGTATCAAATATTTCAAAGTTAATGATGAAAATATCCACTGATTTTAATTCTCCTTTCTTCATTAAGAGCTGCTATCATTTAAATATAAAAAAAATAAGATTGAATTTTTAATAATCAAATGCCAAGTACCTATTCAAACCACATTAAAACTATTTAAACATAAACCATTCAAATTTATAAAGAAAGGAAAACCAATAGAGGAAAGAAAAAAGGAAAATCATTAGATCATGATAAATGGATCAAAATGAAGAGTAAAAAGATCTTTATCATTAAATATAAAGCATTACATTAAATTATCTCATTTTTTTCTCATAAATAAAGATATTGAGAAAAATGACGAAGATATGAAGGTTGAAATATTCGATCCTGAAAAACCAAAGATAGTCAAAAACATCAATCTCGATATGCAAGATGATAAAGAAGAAGTAGATAATGATATTCCTAGAGTAAAGACCAATAATAAAGAAAGGGCAAAATTGAAGGAGAAGAATAATCGTATCGTCAAAGCAATGATCAGAAAAGATAAATCAGAAACCAAAATGTTGAAAAGAAATAAAAAATCCTCCTTAAAGGAAAGAATGAAGAACATCTATTGAATGTATTTGATTAAAAAAAAAAGTTATTTATTAATAATATCACCATTATTTTATTATCATTTCATCCTTTCT
>JAMYWO010000146.1:98881-109559 GCA_024220525.1 Cochliopodium minus
TCTTTTTTTGATTTCCCATAAATCAAATAATGTCTTTTAAACAAAAGGTATAAATCTATTATTCTTCATATCAAAGTTTATGAACCGATAATATTTGTTCATACTTCAAAGATGATGAATCATAATCATATTTACTTTCATATTGAAATTGATTTCAATAAAGAATTGAATGAGATTCTTTCATACTTTTATTATTTAAAACTATTCAAAAATGTTTGATTGTATATACTTATTTATAGGCCAATTTGAATCTATGGTCAAAGATATTGAAATCAGAGATTCAAATCTTGGATGAGAAGTTGAAATCGTATCAATCCCAAGTAGATAAAGAACTAGATTTCTTCTCCATAACAAACACAATAAATCCACTGTACATAGATACACATACACTTATAGATAACAAATTCCATGTAAAAAAAAAATTCAACTAAATTTCGTTGAAAAAAAATTTTTTTTTTTTTTTGGAAGGAAGTGAATATATCTGTAAAAATAAATAATTTAAATGAGAAACTCAAACTGATAACAGAGATAATAGAAAAAGACAAATACTCTTCCATCATGCATTGGACGGTGGAAAGGGGGATCTACTATGAAAACCTTTTCAAATCATCTTACATAATATACAACACAGCAAACTCGAACAGGGAGTTGTTTTTGAGGGAAATGCAATTTTTGATGTAAAAAAATATTGTGAGAAATTTAAAATTGGATTTTTGCTTCAAAACATTTTTTTTTAAACAACAGATCTTTGTCTTCACATCCAAACATCATACACATCAATGGATATGAAATAAAAGAGAACGAAGTGAAAATCAGTATTTTATTTTATTTTTCATTTTTTTATTTTTTATTTTTTATTTTGTATTTTATTTTTACTTTTATTTTTATATTTTTATATTTATTTTTGTTTTTGTTTTTGTTATTCAATTTTTGTTTTTTATTTTTTAATTTTTTTTCATTTTTTTTATTGTTTATTTTTTAATTTTGAATTTAAGAAACACACGAAGTTCCCTCAATGACCGCTTTGGAGTTCATCAAAGAAGTGAATTACGATTTTGGAACAGCTATCAGAATATGTAGAGACTTAGCACACCTCCTCGACTGGCTCCACACCAAAGAAAACTTGTCCTTAGGTAAATCAAAAAAAAAAATTTCTACTAAATAAAATTTATTCAATTTTATTTTTTTTTTTTTTTTTTTATTTTTTTTTTTTTTTTGTTTATTTTTTTTTAGGCAATTTAAATTTGAATAACATTTACATCAATGAGAAGGAGAAATAAAAATAGAGGTCATCTGTTGCAGCGTGTTGTTTCAGATCAGAAATGACGATTTCATTGATACCTGCATTTCTTCGCTCCGGAAATCATGGCAATTAGAGACAGAACGACCAAATCCAAAAAGCGGATGTCTACAGTTATGGAATAGTAAAACAATTTTATTTTTTTGAATTTTTTATTTTTTTATTTTTTTAAACTAAATAATTTTTTTAATCATTTATTCATATTTTTATTTTTATTTTATTTTACAAAATTATTTTTTTTATTCATTTATTCATATTTTTATTTTTATTTTTTTAAACAAAATTATTTTCTTTAATCAATTCATATTTTTATTTTATTTTTTTACAATTAATTTTTTTTAATATTTAATTAAATTTAATTTTTCTTTAAATTTTTGTTTATTCATTAATTAATTAATATTTTTATTTTTTTTTATTTTTATTAATTCATATTTTTAATTTTTATTTAATTTAATATTTTTATTTATTTTTTTAAAAAATTAGTTTGTTTGGCATCTTTTACCAAATTGGACGCTCGTTCGTTTAGATCTAAGTTGGGGTTGAAGGAGGAGATTTGGAGCAGACTGACTCTTTGATGCTTCATTTGTTCAGTAACAATTACGCCTTGCCTTGGGAGAAAAAGACATTTTCCAAGAAAGTGGTGAAAAGATTCCCAAAGGTAAAAAATAATGATAATAATAATAATAAATATAAAAAAATGTTATGAAGATGTCAAAAAAAAAAATTAAAAATTAGAAAATAACATTTTAAAAATAAATTTTCAAAAATCAAAATAGAATTTTAAAAAATTACAAATAAAATAGAATGTTAAAAAAAAAACAAATTTTTTTAATTAAAATGAATTAAAATGTTAAATAGAATTTTTAAAAATAAAACAAATTTTTTAAAATAAAATAAATTTTTTAAAATAAAATAAAATTTTTAAAATAAAATAAATTTTTTTAAAACGAAATTCTTTTAAATACAAATAAAAACATTCATATAAAAAAAAATTTTTTCAAAAGGAAAATAAAATATGATAAAAATCATCTATTTCTGTTGTACTTCAAAACAATATTTATTTAATTTTTTTTAAAAAAAAAAATAATCATAAATAAAAAAAGAGGTTGACAAGATAATTAGGGAATGCACAAACAATAATAAAGCAAAAAGACCAGAATTCAATGAACTTTTGACGCTGGTTGACTTTGACAAACTCATTCTCAACTGCTACCCGCACTCCAAGGACTTTTGGAGTTTTTGTTGGAGCAACTTGCAGACTTTACGTAATAAAATGCCTTTCGTTGTTCAATGGTAAAAAAAAAATGATGTTTAATTTTTCTTTTTTTTTTTTTCATTATTAATTTTTTAAATTTATTTTTTCAATTTTATTTATTTTTTAATTATTTTGGTTTTTTCATCATTTTTTTTTCAATTTCTTTATGTTTTTATTCAATTCATTCATTTTAATTTATTCATTTTTTTTAAAAAAAATTTTTAATTTTCATTAATTTTTTTATTTTCTTATTTATTTTTTAATTTTATTTACTTATTTTTTTTCGATTTTTTTTTTTTTTTCATTTTTTTTTTTCATTTAATCAATTTGGATAGGAAATCGTTACGTACAAGTTTGTTAGCCTTTTTGAATGAATCTGAGGAGAACACTTTGGTCCTTTTGTGGATTGAAAGACATTTCGTGTACGACAACCTCATCTCCATCAACAAATTTGAGTCAATCACTTGCAGATTTGACCTCAAACAAAACTTTTTCAAGAACGTAACAAAAAAATTACAAAAAAAAAAAACAAAAAAAAATGTTTTTAAATAAAATATTCATTTTTATGAATAGTTTTCCACATAAAATTTTCTTTAATTTTTTTTAAAATTTATTTTTATGATAATAATTTCTAAAGTATTATCAATTTGAAAATTTTTATTCAAATAATATGTTCTTTATTAATTTCTTCTTTTACATAAATTTTTCATCTTACAAATTTAATTTTTTAAAAAAAACTCTTACTTTTGTTATAAATATAAATCAAATTGTAATAGTTTTCCATTTTTAGATTTCTTCATTAAAGTATTTCATTTTTAAAAAATTACATATTTTTTATTTTTTATTTAAAATTACGTATTTTATTAAATGTAAAAATATTTTCATTTTATTTAATTTTTCAGATTTATTAAATTTTGTTTTTAAATTACATATTTTGTTAAAAATTTAAAATAATTTCATTTTTAAAATATTTTAATTTTTTATTTAAATTTATTTAAATTTTGTTGAAATTTTTTTAAAATTTTTGTTTTAATTTTTTTAAATAAAATACCTAAAAGATTTTAGATTTGATAACACAAAACTGGTTTTTCCCATTCACAGAAGAAGAGTCAAGGGAAAGGCTCAAACTAATGCAAGGTTACTGGATGGTCATCTTCGACAAAAAGAACACCAACTCGTACAAGCTATTGAAGTGCAAGAAAAAGAAGGAGAAGAAGTACATCTCTTCGTTAGAAATCGTTTTTAGCAATAATAGATACGTCGCCTTTGTTCAGGGCAATGAGGAGGAGATCATGAAGAGCAAGTCTCTTCCAACTCTGATCAAGAAGATCCAGAAGAACAAGTTTTTCGATTCTGATCTCCCCAACAAGAAAATTTATTTTGGTTTTTAAAAAATTGAAGTAAAAGTAAAAATAAAAAAAGTTTTATTTTTATTTTTTATTTAATATTTTTTTTATTTATTTTTTATTATTTATTTAATTTTTTTTAAATTTTCATTTGATATAATTTCAAATCCATAAATTCAATTTTTATTTTCAATTATCACTTGTCAAGATGAATTTCACTTTATAATTTTTTCTTTCATGAGGATGTTGATTTTTTTTAGATCCTCTAACAAAGAAATTTAATTTTATATTTTGTCCGATATCAAACAACATCTGATTTGAAATCAATTCAAATTTGATAATTGACAAATCTTCTTTTGAAAGATCTGTTTTCCATTTTGTTGATTTTTAGTAAGAAATGTATAAAATTTGGTGAAAATAATTTTCTCTTTTTATTTTTATATCTTTCTCAGTTCAAAGTAAAACAATTTACAGTAATATCAAAAAACATCTAATCAAACTCTTCTACAAAGAAAGTAAAAAATTTTGAAATTAAAATCAAAATTTTATAAAATAAAATAAAAAAATAAAAAAAAAAAGTAAAAACTTTTAAAAAAAAAAACTTCTCTACCAATAAATAATGTCTTATATCTCACACGGATTGAAAATCAACATCAAATCTCACCATGGAACCTATCTCAGAGCAGATACCAACGGAACAGTGAATCTCACCCAACAACCAAAAGAATGGGAACAATGGACTGTTGAATTGGTAGGGAATAAAGTGCAATTGAAATCCCATCATGGAAATTATCTCAGAGCAGATACCAATGGAACAGTAAATCTTGCACAACAACCAAAGGAATGGGAACAATGGACAGTGGAACACGTAGGGAATAAAGTGCAATTGAAATCCCATCATGGAAACTACCTCAGAGCAGATACCAACTTGAAAGTGAATCTCACCCAACCTGCAAAGGAATGGGAACAATATACCATCGAGGTGGTGGGATTCAATTTGCATCACGGAAGAAAGATCACCCTCAAATCCCATCACAACACCTATCTCAGAGCAGATACCAACGGGACCGTCAATTCCACCCAAGTAGCAAAAGAATGGGAACAATGGACAGTTGAACATGTAGGGAACAAGATCCAATTGAAATCTCACCATGGAAATTATCTAAGAGCTGATCCTAATGGATCTGTTAATCTTGCCCAACAACCAAAGGAATGGGAGCAATGGACTGTGGTGTATAGTGGCAACAAAATCAATTTGAAATCTCACCATGGTACCTTCCTCAGAGCTGATCCTAACACCTCTGTCAATCTCACCAAGGATGCAAAGGAATGGGAACAATGGACTCCCAACTAATTCCTCCGCCAATTTTGCTTTTTAATTGAAATAATTAAAGTTTCGGAAAAGATAAATTTTAAAAATCTTTTTTTTTTTTCTCCGATTTTCAATATATTTTCAATGTTACTTCAAATGAAATCTAAAAACCAACTTTAAGATCTTTATTTGCAAACCCCATTTTACCTTTATATTGGTTTGTTTTTAATCTCAAACTGCTTCCACTAGAAAAAAGTTCATTATTTAAATTCCGCTAAAATAGAAATTAAAAATGAAAATGAATTAAGTTGGAGTTCTAATATTCATAGAAAAATAAAAAGAAATTAAAGTTTTAAATTTAAATAAAAAATTTTTATTTTTCACAAGTCTTTAGCCAAATCGATTTCACGATCGCTAAAGTAATGATATCTGGATAAATTGATGTTGGAACTGCCATTTTTCTCTTGCCAATGAACGGTGCACATTTTCTTGCTGAAACCCTCCTTGATCGTTTTCCACGAAAAGCGGACTATATTGGGAAAGCCAAAAAGCTCGTCCACATTTCTTTTTAACCAATTTTTAGTGATTGGATCAGATGGGTATCCTTTTTTTAAAAAAGAAAATTGTTTAGAAAATGGTAAAGTTGCATGGAAGTAACAAAAATTTTCTTTAAAAGTAATTTTTCTTTAAAAGTAATTTTACTTTAAAAGTAATTTTATCTTTTACAATAAATTTTATGAAATAAACTTTGTTGAAAAACTTTAAATAATCTTTTAAAACTTTTTTGGGTCTAAATTTTTGAAAACTTTTATAAAACCTTGAAAATTTTTACAATTTGCGAAACAAATGAAAAAAAAAATTACCACAACCAAACTCAGTATTAGGAGGAGGATCTATTTTTTCTTTGAATTGAAACACTTTTAAATCGTGATCACGGATGACTTTGGCGACAATAGAAGCAGCACCAACAGTGGGAAACTTGTCCTCCGCCTTTTTGCTGACAGTAATGTTTTCTATTTCGGGGAATTTCATCTTAAGTTTGTTTGCATACTTGTCGGAGGGACCTACTGTATCCACGTAGACGTTTCTTAACTTTATCCCTAATGATTTCACGTGTTTTATCAAATCGATTGCTGCATCATGAGATATCAAGTTTAGATTGTAGTTTTCTTTTCCCAACATATCACTTGATAATTTTTCTGCTGTTAAGATTATGGCCTTTTAAGATTTTATTGATAAAAAAATAAAAATTTTAAAAGAATTGAATAGTGAAATATCTAATTGATCCTTTAAAATTTAAAGTGAAATGATTTTAAAATATCTATAATTTAATATCTTCGATTATAAAATTCCATAAATATTTATATAATCGTTATTTTATGGAATGTTCAACAATCAAATTTCTTTATTGATAGATTTATACCTTGAATCCACTTTCTTTCATGTTCACAATCTTCTTGTATAATTTTTCTCTCATATTTGGCGCAATTTTTTTTGAATCACCAAATCCTTGTCCTTTCATTTTCTCATTCTCCTCTATTGTGAAGAAACAAGCATAAACCATCGATCCAAGTACAGGACCTCTTCCAGCTTCATCTATTCCCAACGAATAATATTTTTCAAGATCCAATCCTTCTGCAGATGATTCAGTTGGGTAATTATCTATCTGAGTTTGTGATGATGGCTCTTGTGATAAGATGCTTTTATCGTTATTATCATTATTCCCTTCCTTTTGCATTATTTGTGGAAATTATTTTATTATTCAGTATATAGTATGAGATAGTACTTTAATTACAAAGATAGTACTTTTGTTTGTGAATAGTAATTTGGGTAAGTAGATTTATTCAAATTTTTTATAATAATTTTAAAAATAAAATAAAAAAAAAAACTTGAAATAAAGAAAATTCCTTTTTTTTTTTGGTTTTCTTTATTTCCAAACAAATCTTTCAAATTATCTTTTTTTACTCATTGATCTTTAACTTTTTTATCATTCATTTTTTTTTTTACCTTTTTTATTTTTAGGATTTTGCTAAAATGAAACAGATAAGACTAATTATTGAGAATAAACCTTAATATTCTTTTAAATAATTAAAGAAACGATTTCATTTTTTTCAAAATTCTTTATTTTTTCTAAATTTTTGATTTATTCGTTTTTGATTCATTTTTTATCTCATTATCTCATTATCTTTCATCATGATCTTGTTCTACGAGAATACCTAAAAAAATAACCTGCTTCCTCTGATATTTATTTTGACAATTATCTCTCACTTCTTTTTCTTCTTTCTTCCTTTGGACAAAAATCATACAACCCATCTTCCTTTCTAAAATTCAAAATTCTTATTTCTAAATTCTGTATTTCAATGATACTTCTTCAAAAATATAACAGCATTCTTTTCTTCAATCAAAATAAAAATAAATAATTTCCTCTTTGAAATATATAAAGGATATATAGAGGAAGATAAAATTAATGTGAAAAGATTAAAAGTTCTTCTTCCTTTTGATGTTTCATCTTTACATTTTACCATAAAAGATTTTTTAAACAAACAAATTTTAGTTTAAAATCTAAAAATGGAATTATCATAATCACCTAAAATATAAAAAATAATATATATTTGCCTAAATTTTAAGAATTGACGTAAGACCCTTTTTATTTTTACAACATAACTTTAAAAATATATCTCCTTTAAACTCGGCTTTTTGTTTGAGTCCAAATTTCCTCTTAAAATAAAGGAGATACCTTTAAAAAAAAGATATATATCTTTTTATATTTTGTCAAAAAAAATAGAAATTATTTAATTCCATCTTTTACAGTATAAAATAAATAATTTTTTTGAGATTAAAAATCAAAGTTCAATTTAAGAAAAAAGATTTTTCAAATCTATTACAATAAAAGCAATAAAGAGAAAATCAACTTATTTAAAAAAATTTTTTATTTTACTTGTGCTTTGAGTTCAAAGGAAAGATGTATATTCTTTAAAAATAAAAAAAAAAAAAAATAAAAATTAAAAAATAAAAAAAAAAAATCTTCTAATCCAAAAAGAGAGTAAAAAAACGCACTAAACAAACAAAAACAAAAACAAATTTCAAAAACAAAAGATAAAGAATAAGAAAGAATGATGATGGATAATCAAGAATATTTCAATAATCATGAAGACAACAGCTTATCTCCAAAGAAAAGAAAATTTTATGGCAATAACAACGAAGATATTTTCTCTGATATTTTTTCAACAGAGGAGATGGTAATGAATCCATTTGAAAAGGCAGAGACAACAAATTTCAATTATTTGTTTGATGATGTCATCATGCAAGGGGAATCAGATCCAGTCTTCTCAATGAATCCACAACAATCCCCAACCATTGTAAAAAAGGAGAATATGGAAAATGTAAATAATAATAATAATATTATTAATAAACATAAGCCAATGATCAACAATAACAACAAGAATTATCAACAAGTTGTATCAAATATGCCTCCAAAAAATTTTCCTGTTAAAGAGAATACTGTAAATAGAAATAATATCTTCCAATCAACCTACACCTTGGACATTTCACCAAAGACAAGAGTGAGCAACAACCCAAAGGATATCTCAGTTACAGTCTCCATAAAGATTCCATTCCAAAATGTCAAGGATATCAAGAATTTCCCTGACAAGATCTTGCTATGGTCCGCAAACAGAAAATTGACGGAAAAAGTGATGGCAATCAGCGAAGATGGAGTGAATGAAGTGCAAGTAGATACTTCAACCTGCTTCGTTGTCTTGATCCATTTCGATTTGAGGGACAAAGATGATGTCTTCATCAGCAACTGCAATGAACATCTCGCAAAGGAGAAACAAGGATGCCAATTCTCCAACTATCCAGGTCCATGTTTGTTCAGACATGTAGGATCCCTATCTTCCTCCACCAAGCTCATTCAACTCGAAAACTCCTCCGTCAACGCTCTCTTCTTGACAAGAACTTTTCCTAACCTCAAGATCGACAAGAAGGGCCACTTTTGCAAAAGCAGCAAGTACAAACTCTACTTGAACTCCCATATCCTCTTTCCTGTCTCCCTCCAATACTTGGGTCTCTCTTGTACTCAAAAACTTGCTACCAATGTAAACTACTCTAAACAAATAGTTACTGATTGCTACTGGGTAGAAAAGTTGATCAATGTTTGCCATTCCGCACAGCTCAGATTTTCTTCTCAGAGGGTTTTCGCTATCGCAATTAATTCTCCTCAATTATCCGAAGAGCTTTCCAAGATCATCTCTTCCTTCCAACACGTTACTGATGTCGACGTTCGTTATGTCAACCCTTTCATCAGCTCCAACTTTGTTGTTCACTTGCTTTCTTCCTTATATGAAAAGTCAACTCATTTGAAGCTCATCACTGTTTATGGCTCCATCGAACAATGGAAGAAGGATCCTAACTACTGGAACCTTATCGAAAAGTTAAACGAGAGATTTTGGGACTTGAAAATTCAATTTTTCTCTTCTGGTCTTATCCAAACTAGAGAGAACTAAAAAAAACCCCACTCCCAACACACATTCAAGAGATAACGAGAAAAAAGGAGTCTCTTTTCTCTTATTTGTATGATACTATTTTATTTTTTTTATTTTTATTTCCTATTTCTCCAATTTTTTCTTCTTCTTTTTTTTTTTCGTTTCGTTTTATTATTCTACTCATCTTTTAATCTTAATTATTCATCATTTCTTTCTTATTCTTTTGTTTTTGTTTTTGTTTTGTTTTTGTTTGTTTTTTAATTTGTTTATTTTTAATTTTTGATCAGAATAATCTTTGTAAAATATTTTGTTTTTAAACTTTATGGAGGGATGGGAAATAAAAATAAAAAAAGCGAAATTAAAACTTTAAAAAAAAGTACTACCTTTGTTTTCTTTTCATTTTCTTTTGAGTCGTTTCAACTTACACAAATTCAAAGTGTGACAAGTCAAATTTCAATCCTGTTTCCCAACAAAGTACATTAGAAATCAAACTCAATTTTGGATTGAATTCGAAATGTAAAAAATCATATTTGGAAAGTTATTCTTGGACTTACAATTGGGTTGCCTGTTTTGATGATTTTTCTGCCATTTTGTTCATTGTGTTGAAAAGACATTACAAAGATCAAGCAGAAGTTTGTTACTCACAATAACAAAAACTTTTCAAAAAATCAATTTTACAAGGATAAGTGGAAAGATTTTTGTAAAGTGATAACTGATAATGAAATGATTTTAAAAAAAAAAAAATAAAATTGAAAGGGTCAAATTTTTGTGATTCGCACATAATCTTTGGAAAAAAACTCATATGAAAATTGTGAATGTAAAGATGCTCACTCCGGATCATGAATAAATTTTTTTTTTTTTGATTGATAGAATATGGGTACCACTAGAATAGGTGAAGATAAATCTTATCTTTATCAAATAAATACATACGATTCACTTTAAGACAGAATTCAATTAAAATAATAAAAATATTACTATTTA
>JAMYWO010000147.1:21540-33694 GCA_024220525.1 Cochliopodium minus
GGGTAACAGTAGGATCTAAAGAGAGCATGTGGGTTAAATAAGGAATCATTGAGACAATAGGAACGGAGATTCCAAAAGATAGTATACTTTCTTTCTTCCCAAATCTGTATTTTTAAAAAATAAAATTAAAAAAAAAAAAAAAAATAAAATAAAATTAAATTTTATTTTAATTTTATTAAATTTTATTTTAATTTTAAATTTTATTTGAATATTTATTAAAAAAGGTTTTTACAATCAGAAACAGTTGCCCATGAAAATCTTCCGATCATATTGAATGCACTATTCACATTAATAATAAAGGTAATTTTATTTTTATTTTTTTAAATTTTTATATTTATTCATATTTTTAATAATTTTAAATTTTCATTTTTATTTTTTTATTTTTATTTTTATTTTTATTTTGTTTATTATTTTTATTCACATTTTATTATTTTATTATTCATATTTTATTTTAGTTTATTATTCTTTTATTTTAATTATATTTTTATTTTTTTTATTTTTATTTTACCTTAAAGCCATTACATAATAAGCGCAAAACTTGGAGGAGACGATGCTGGGCAAAGCGTGGGAAAGAGATCTCCCATGATCACTTTGGAGGTTGTCAACAAGGTGACACCCGCTGTAGCATTGAAGAAAACTGCCAACCAGATGTAATAAAATTGTGGTTTTCTCTTTTTAAATAAAATAATAAAAAATAAATAAATAAAAAAATAAGAACAAAAAAAAAAAAAAAAATAAATTTAAAAATTTAAAAATAAAAATAAATATAAATATAAAAATAAAAAATTTATAAAATTTTGAACCATAGCTTCTGCTGGAGTAATATTTTCAGTAGTCATCATGGTGTTTTGTTTATTGTTTCCAACTCCATCTCCTTGGTCCAACCTTAATCATTAACAAGGAAATAAAAATGAAAATAAATAAAAATAAAATATAAAAATAAAAAATAAAAATAAAAATAAATAAAAAAAATTAATAAAATAAAAAATAATTTTAAAAATTAAAATTAATGAATAAAAATAAAGAAATAATAAAATAATAAAATAAATACCTTTTGGTCTCCATTTCTCAGAAGGAATTCTCATTCCAAAAGCAATGCAGCACCTTTAAAAATGAAAAAAATTCTATTCAGAAAGATTAAAGACTCAAAAATAATGATACCATATCCTGTAGCTAATGAAAGAAATGTTTTTCAGCACCAGTATCTCCAGTACCAACAACATAAACTCCTATAATATTCATTTAATTAAATTTTAAAATTTAAATAATTTTTTTAATTTATTATTTTTTATCATTTTTATTATTTTTTTTATTTAAATTGGTTTTTTAATATTTATTATTTTTAATTATTATTTTTTTGAAATGATTTGTTATCTTTTAAAATTTACATTTTAAAATTTATTTATTTTTTATTTTATTTTTTAAATATATTATTTTTTAATCAATAAATTTATTTATTTTAAACTATTTTTTTGAATTATTATTTTTTTGGACTGATTCATTTTAATTGTTTTTAAATTTTATTTAATTATATTTAAAAGTATTTTTATTTATTAATAAATTTTTATTTTTATTTTTATTTTGTTTTTTATTTATAATTTTCTTTTTTTTAAAAAAAAAAAATTTTTTTTTTAAAGTATTTTTGACCTTCTTGTACATCTTTCAAAGGGATAGTGGGCAAATCAGTTTTGTTGACAACAATAACCTCTTTGAGACTCTCCCCAATTCTAGCAAACCTTTTGCCTGCCTCCGTTATCAATTCCACTTCCTTTATCGAACCCAAATATTCTGGCATTACAGAATAAAAATGAAAACTAAAAATAAAATTAAATTAAAATGAATAAAAATAAAAAATGAATAAAAATAAAAAATAAAAAAAATTATTAAATATCAATTAAAAAAAAATAAAAAAAAAAGCATTTAAATGAGGGTACCCATACAAAATAAGTTATATAAATAATATAAATATAAAAATAGAAATAAAATAAATAAATGTAAATCAAAATAGAAATAAAAATAAAAATAAAAATAAATATATATAAATAATGAAAAAATTATAAATAAAAAAAAAATTAAGAAAATAAAAAAAAACTACCAAGCTTCGATGAGAGGACTAGCCTTTTTTTTAATAAAATTAAATCCTTTTTATAAAATATTTTATTTTTAAATTTTTATTACAACAACAGCTCCACCTTTTTTTAAATTTATTTTTTTAATTTTAAATTGTTTTAATATATTTTTTTTTTTTTGAACCTCCAAAAGCGAACAAAGCCAAACCACTAGCAAATCCTCTTTTATCTGGAAACCACTTTAACAAAGTTGAAACAGGACTGATGTAACCTTAAATTTTGAAAAAATAAAAAAATAAAAAAAATTTAAAAATAACTTGAATTAAAATTAAAATTAATTGAATTAAAATAAACAAAATAAAAATAAATTGGTTTAAAAATAAAGAAAATAAAAAATTTATTCAATTAATTATTTAAAAATAAAATAAAATTAATTGAATTTAAAAAATTAATATAATTAATGATGAAAATGAAAAAAACGAAACAAATAAAAATTAAAAAATAAAAAATAATTGATTTAAAAAATAATGAAAATAAAAAAATTTTAAAAAAATAAATAAATACCCAGACCCCATCCAATACCACCCAAAACACCATATCCAAAATAAAACAGTCCAAGAGAATGATAATGCACAGCAACCGCAGATAAAAGGAGACCTGTGCTCCAAGACAATCCCGCAATAGAAGCTATTCTAAAAATGAATTTATTCAAAAATGAATTTATTCATTTTATTTAATTTTTTCTATTTTTTATTTTATTTTGTTTTATTAATTTTATATTTTTTATTTTTTATTTTTTCTATTACACTCTTGGCCCAACTTTCTCAGCCCAAGTGGAAAGAAATGATGTGGACAACTAAAAAAACAATTTTGTTAGTTTTTTAAAAAGGAAATGATTTTTTATAATTTTTTTTTTTTACTCCCAACATGATTGCCATTGTGGAAAATATTGGAACAATATCTTTCGGTAAAAATAAATATTGTAAAACATTAAAAGATGAAATAAAATTAATTATAATCAAGTATAATAATTTTTATTTTACCAGGAAGTATCCAATCGCTCGCTTTAATTTAATTAAATTTTTTTTTTTATTTAATTTATCAATAATTAATATACTTTGATTTTTTTATTTTTTAACCTGAGGGTATCAATACACCCAACTCTCTTGTTAATGGAGATGAAAAAACTGACCATGCATAAACACTCCCAATACTTTATAAAAACAAAAAATTTAATTTTTTTTAAAAGCAAAGGATTTTATGGTGATGATTATCACATGATACCTTATTTGAACAAGAAATGAAGCTATATTTATTTTTTTAAAAGTGAATATATCTGATATAAAAAAAAATATTTTTTTTTTTAAAATTGCCACATACATGCCACAACCTTCCATCTATTATAATTATGATCATCAATCAATATATTCTCTTTGGAAAAATATCTTTTGATTTTATTCAATACACCCTTGTTCTCTTCTTCCATATCTTCGTTATTTATTTTGGCGGCACAATAAAATCTGATATTTTTGTGTTGGGAGGGCAGATCGCCAAATGCTGCTTCTTTGTGTCGATAAGATTTGTATTTGGAGATAGATGGACTATTTTTAAATAGTTTCTCTTTTGTCACTTTTAATAAATTCAAAGATTTTTTCTTAGTGAAAAAAATCTTTTTCATTTTTTTTATTTTTAATTTTAATTATTTATTTTTCATTTTTTATTTTTTATTTTTTGAAAAAAATCTTATGATAAACATGTTGGATTGTACTCTATTAAGAAATATTTTTAATAAATTCCTTTTTTTAAAAAATGAACAGTCTTATGTTTAAAGATTTATTTTTGAACAATTTAAAATTTAATTTGAATTAAAATTTAATTTGAATTTTATTTAACAAATTTAAAAAAAAAAAAAATCTTTTTTTTATTAAGTAAACTCTAGAAAAAGACTTTTTTCACGATCATTCTTGAATTTAGGAACGAAAGAAATGGTTTTAACTTCGAGAAACCCTTCTGAAATGTCAGGCTTTTCAAAATTGCTTTTGAATACATTGTAAGCAATATCAGGAATCGGCTTGGTCCCATTGATTTTGGATCTGTAGCTGTTTAAATGATCCACAATATCCCTCTCCACATCAAAATGAAAACATCTCACTTTTTTTTTTTTTTTTTTAAAAAAAATTTTTAATAATCATAATCATCAAAAGAATTTGAGTTATTACATTATTGATAAAAATAAAAATAAAGAAAAAATATTTTTCAAAAAATAAATCAATAAACATAATATTTCTTTACCTTCAATTCCGTTCTCATTTGCCAACTAAAGACAAAATGATTTTAATTAAATAAAAACGATTTAAATTTTTTTAAAAAAAAAAAAAGGTTACTTCAATGTAAGTCTTTCTATCTTTTTTGCTGGGGAGAGTGTTATCTACTACAACACTTTTGCCTTGTTTGATGCTCTCCTTGGCGATCTTGATGCATTTCTCCTTCGTTTTCAAAGTGTCTCTGTTGACCCTGACGTAACCTCCCTCCTCCATTTCCTTTGCGAGACTGCTCTTGCCACAAGCCGGCCTAAAATCGGAAAAAAATAAATAAAAAATAAATAAAAAATAATAAAAAGTAACGAAAAAAATAAATAAAAATGAAATTATAACAACAATAAAAAATAAAAAAAAAATAATAAAATGAAAAAATCACAAATAATTTTACATTCCGACGAAAAGAACTATTTCTTGGATTTTATTTCTCACAACTTTGTACTTTGATTCGTCATAAGCTGAAAAATGAAAAATTAAATCAAATGAAATTGAAAAAAAAAATTTTTCAAATTAAGTTCAAAAAAATAAAAAAATTAAGAAAATTATTTTTTTTTTTACGTTTGATATTTCCTTTTTCAAATTTTTTCAAAAATTCATGAGGAACAAGACCATCCCACTTGAAATCATCCACTTTTTTCTCTTCCAAGAAAAACTCCTCGGGAGTGTAGAAGTTGAGTTTGTTGTTGTACGCGAATTTCCTGTCCGAGCAAGAAAAATCTTTTTTAACGCCCGGTTTCCAATCTGACAGTCTTCCCGCTGCATCTCCCTTTCCAAAAAAAAAAATTTAAAAATATTAAATAAAATAAAAGTATGAAAAAATAATATAAAATATTAAATATTAAAAATAAAATGATGTAATAATAAAATAAAAACTAAAATTAAAAATAGTATAAATAAAAAATAAAAAACAAAATTAAACTTATAAAAATAAAAACGAAAATGAAAATATAAATAAAGAAAAAAATAAAAATAAAATAAAATTCTAGAAAAAAATAAAAATAATAAAAAATAATAAAAAATAAAATAAAATTAAAAATGATATAAAATTAAACTTATAAAAATAAAAACGAAAATTAAATAATAAATTAAAACAAAAAAATAAAAATAAACAAGAAAATTTTTGGTGCTTACGACATAGAAAGAAGAATTATAATCGATTTTGAGATCCCCATTAACTTCTTTGCAGAAAAATCTGAACATGCTTGAACTGGGCTTTCTCCACTTGTCCTTGTCTATAGCAACGAAACACAAAATGGGGAAACCTAACAAATTGCTTATATCCTCCACTTTCCCTGTTATAGTTTCTCTAAAATAAAAAAACATTTAACAAAAAATTAACAATAATAAAAAAAATAATTTCAAAAAATTAATTCAAAAATTATAAATTATAAATAAAAATAGAAATAAAAAATAATCAATTAAAAAATTTTTACATGCTATGTTTTTTTGGCACACCTCCTACATTTTTATTGATTATTTTTATGGATAATAAAAAATTTGGTTTGGAAAAAAAAACCTTGGTTAGTGAAAATAACAACGGTGTAACCTTCTTCAAAGTGTAATTTTTTGAGACGTTCGGGCACACTGTCATCCCAAAATTCCCAATCGTTTCTACAAAATAAAAATTTTAAAAAATAGAAAAAAAAATAAAATTATAAAATTGATAAAATTTAAAAATCAAAAATAGATTTAGTTATTCCAAAAACATTTGTTACCTATTATTCGGAAATTTTTTCCCGCTTTTTGTTCTATTATTATTAAATGATTTAAAAAATAAAATTAAACAAAAAAAATTTTAATAAAATTTACTTTATAAGTGTAGAATCCATATCAAAAGAAGCAATCAAGGAATTGGGCTTTAAATCACTAGACACAGAGTAATACAGTATACCATCATCTGTTTTCTCTTTCCACGCAAGACGTATCTTATCGTATTTCTTGATTCTCTTCCCCTTAGTAGGTTTGGGGGATGTGCTTCGTTTGGGGGAAGGTGATCTGCTTTTAGTTTTATCCCTTTCTTCGTCTTTTTTTGGGTGGTAATAGTCTTTTTTGTGCTGAGGATTTTTTCGGTAGCATGTGGATCCTTTTTTAAAAAAAAATTGATAAGAAAATGATATTTCCATTGAATATTGAACAAATCACGAATTTATTTTTTATGTTAATTTGCTAAAGTGAATATGCAACGATTTTTTTCTTTTTTTTTTACCAAATTGACATACTGGCTTGTTATCTTTGTTCCCATCATCTTCATCTTCATTCTCATCATCTTCCTTATCATCCTTTATTTTATCCTTCGGTTTCTTATTGGAGGATCTGGTAGTTATTGGTGAATCTATCTTTCTCTTTTTGGAATTATTGGTGCTTATATTATTATCTGTGTTGGTGTTATTAGTGTTATTGATATTATTGTTGCTATTGTCCTTTTTGATAATGTTCTTTTTATTATTATTTTTATCACCGTTATCATCCTTCTCCAAATTAAAGATATAATCAGCCTCATCTTGATTGAAGAGAAGATACAACTTATCATTCTCCCTTATCTTATATTTCTCGTTTATATTAATTAGAGATTCATTTTTATCTTGGGAGATGATGGTGGATGGATTTATTCCAAGAACTCTGATGAAATAATCACCATTTTCGTGGAAAATTTCAAGCTGCTTTCTAGAAATTTTATTTTCTGTTATTTTTTCTTTTTGATTTCTTCCTAGTATTATATTATCATCAAAACTGAGAAATTTTGATTCAAATGTTCTATTATTAGTGATCTTAAGTTTCATTCAAACAATACTCTTTTATTTTTTTTAAATTTTATTATATTTTTGTATATATTTTTGTATATATTTTCATCGTTTTTCTTACTTGGAAAAATATGAAGCATTATCACGAAAGATCAAATAGAATTTTTTAAAAAATAATTTAATGTTAATATTCTATTCTGATTTAATTTATATGTGCATGCTTTATACCAGATGATTGTTTATATTCAAATTTCTCTGCAAATAAAGAAACAATTTTCTCCAAACCAATTTTATCTTGATCATCAAAGGAATTCTTTTGAGAACTATCAATATCCAATACTCCAATCAATTTTTTATCTTGATCGAAAATAGGAATTACAATTTCTGATTGAGAAGCATCATCGCAAGCGATATGACCTTCAAATTCATGAACATCTTTAACTATTATTGTTTCTTTTTTAACACAGGTACTTCCACATACACCTCTCCCAAATGGGATTCTAATACAAGCTATTTTACCCTGAAATGGACCCAATACTAATCCTTTTCCTGATTCATCTACTCTTTGATGTTGATAAAATAAGGAATACAATCAGAATTTTGATTGAGGAAGTTTTTGTTACCTATAAAATCCTTTATTTTTTTTTTTTGTTTGAAAATAATAATTTGTAATTTTTTCTTCAATTTTAAGGTACCCAGCCAATTGATGGAATTATTTTTCAATGGATTTAATTCCCAATACAATAATGAACTTAAATTTGCATAATTAGCTTTACAGTGAAAGAGGTTTTAAAAAGGGAATTTTGAAGGTGATATTATTACCAATTAAATCTGATTCTTCATGAACCAATGAATGAGCTGCATGAAAAGAAAAATGAAAAGATTATTTATGGAATTCTATTGGTCTTCGGAAAGGAAATACCTTTTTTGTATAAATCTGAGTAAACATTTTCCATTTTTTTATTTTATTTTAATTTATAAATGATTGTGAAAAAGAAAAAGAAAAAAAAAGGAAAATCAAATGATTTGATTTTCGAATAACTCCCTCTTTGAAATATTATTATTTTAAAGATATTATAGCTTCCATTCATCATTTCTATCATAATCTTCTCCCAAATCCAAAGATAGGTTTGAGATTGGAGCATAATGGCCTCCTGAAGTAAAGGTTGGTTTGAATTCTGCAAGAGATTCGCATAATTTTAATTCATCTTGCTTCATAAATTTGGATTTAATTTTGAGATAGAAGACTATGACAATCAAAATCAAAAAGAAAAGAGCAGTGGCAATAAATCCTTGAATAAAAAGTGAATAAAGGTAAATATAAAAGAATAATGTGTTAATAATAAAAAGTTTTAACTCACTATCTTTAATATTGAAACATGTCATTCTATAAAGTATTATAAAACTATCCATTGCATCAATATAAAAACACTTTATTATTATTACCTCCTTCTGGACCATATTTTGATTTTCCCAACAAATACTTTACATAAGAACTCTTATTAGAAGAAGTCAAACAAATCATACATGAATATTGCTTGAATCCCTTATTGGCAAAATCATAGATAAATCCTTTTTTTTTAATAAATTCAATAAAAAAATAATTAATAAAATAAATTTAAAATAAAATAAATTAATATAAAATGATTTTAAAATAAAAACATACCCATTGAATAATTATACAAAAAATCAAAACCAACTAAAAAGCTTAAACTTCCAGTGTAAATATAAAATACAGAAGTGATGACTCCTTTGATGAAAGCGTTGACAGATCCTACCCAAGACAAAGAACTTGTGGTCCTTGTCTGAAAATAAGAAAAGAGGATGTTGTATGAAACTTGAAATAATCCAGATATAAAAGTAGCGAAAATAAGTGCATGTTTAGATCCTATTCTTGCTTCAATACCCTCAGCAGTATTCCTTTTTTTTATATTAAAAATATTTGAATTCATATTTTGTGTTATTCAAAATTTCTTTTGAAATGGAATAGATTTGATTTGATAATGAATTCCAACAATTTAATTCGCAAGTCAATTTAAAAAATAAGCTATTATTTTTGAATTTTACCTTAAAATATATCCTCGATATGCAAATATTAACAAAAATGATTGAAATATCAACAAATATAATCCTTGTATAAATGCTCCTACTGTTGGCATATTTGTAATATTTGAGAAAAATGATGAAATTGTAACCCATTTTGAGAAATATGCAATAATGAAGATAATGGATACAAATGTGAACCCAATAATACAACCAAACAAGAATTCTATGGTATAATTTTCGAAAGATATTTATAATTTCTTATAAATCTTTAAATTCAAAAGATTTTACCCACAAACCATGCCTTATTCATTTTGAATCCAAAATCTTCAATCTTTCTTTTGTCGAACCATGCTCCTATCACCAATAGAAGAAATAATTGTATTTTTACATCCAATATTAATTGCATATTCCACTTTGATAGAACAAACATATCTATCAATCTTTACATCCAGATATAACGAAGAAATAATATTGGGAAATGTTACAAAATAAATTATTTTTTTTTTTACCCCATTCCTATGAATAATGTTATGAACAATAATAATCTCCATACAACGTGTAATCTATCATCTTCTCTATTCCAAAAATATTCACTCAATTTTGAAGGCATTTTTTTTTTAAAATATTTTAATTTACAAAATGAAATTTGAAAAAATTAATTTTAAATTAGTAATAGAAAAAGAAATAGGAAAGAGAATCTTCGAAAAGGATCATTGTGAATGATTTTAATAATAAATTCCAATCAAAGAAATTAATAATATAATAAAAAAAAAATTAGTTGATGGGTAATAAGAATTCGAAGGAATCAAAAACAAAAGATGATCCGAAAAGCAAGAAAATAGACAAAGATAAGGCAAATAATAAATTGGCTGTTGATGATTTTGTAAAGATAGACCAATCTCCAAGAAAGGAAGAAAAGAATGAGGATAATAAAGTGAAAGAGGATGATAATAAATCCAAAGAGGAAGAAGATGATTCCAATAATAAAGATGAGAGTGAAAAGAAGGGGGATTCAGTTGAAAAAAGTGAAGAAAAATTGAAAATTCATGTAAATAAAAAAGAAGCAAGTATTGAGACTGATGAATCGAATGATAAAGAGGATAATAGCAACGATGAAGAAGAAGATGATGAAGAAAAAGATGCAAATGATTCCGACAATGATAATGATGATGATGATGACGATGATTCGGATGTTTCAGATGATATGGGACAATTCAAGGGAATAAACAAAACGAAAATAAAGCAAAGAAAAGAAATGATGAAATATTTCATAAATCAAACCAAATCGGATGGAAATTACGCTTGGGTAAAATAGGATATTGAATTTCAATCTAAATTTAATGTCTCTTTTGAAATAAACAGGAAATACAAACAGATTTGGAATTGTAAAAGAAAATTTTAATTGCATCATTNTTATTTTTTATTTTTTATTTTTTATTTTTTATTTTTTATTTTTTATTTTTTATTTTTTATTTTTTATTTTAAATTATATTTTTCATTTTATGATTACCTAATTACTACAAGCGTACCTCCGTAGAACAGGAGCAAAGGGGTAACAGTAGGATCTAAAGAGAGCATGTGGGTTAAATAAGGAATCATTGAGACAATAGGAACGGAGATTCCAAAAAGATAGTATACTTTCTTTCTTCCCAAATCTGTATTTTAAAAAAATAATATTAAAAATAAAAAAAAAAAAGAAAAAATAAAAAATAAAAAAAAAATTCTTTTTTAAATAAAATTTTATTTTATTTTAATTTTAAATTTTATTTGATGAATATTTATTAAAAAAAGGTTTTTTACAATCAGAAACAGTTGCCCATGAAAATCTTCCGATCATATTGAATGCACTATTCACATTAATATTAGGTAATTTTATTTTTATTTTTTAAATTGTTATTTTATTCACATTAATTATTTAATTTTTATTCATATTTCATTTTATTTTATTTATTCATATTTTATAATTTAATTTTAAATTATTCATGTTTTTATTTTTTATTTTTATTTTTATTTTTTATTTTTTATTTTGTTTATTATTTTTTTTTATTCACATTTTATTTTTATTTTATTTTAAAATTATTCATATTTTATTTTTATTTTGTTTATTATTCTTTTATTTTAATTATATTTTTTATTTTTTATTATTTATTTTTACCTTAAAGCCATTACATAATAAGCGCAAAACTTGGAGGAGACGATGCTGGGCAAAGCGTGGGAAAAGAGATCTCCCATGATCACTTTGGAGGTTGTCAACAAGGTGACCCCCGCTGTAGCATTGAAGAAAACTGCCAACCAGATGTAATAAAATTGTGGTTTTCTCTTTTTAAATAAAAATAAAAATAAAAATAAAAATAAAAATAAAAATAAAAAATAAAGAACAAAAAAGAAAAAAAAATAAAAAATAAATTTAAAAATTTAAAAATAAAAATAAAAATAAATATAAAAATAAAAATAAAAAAATTTATAAAATTTTGAACCATAGCTTCTGCTGGAGTAATATTTTCAGTAGTCATCATGGTGTTTTTGTTTATTGTTTCCAACTCCATCTCCTTGGTCCAACCTTAATCATTAACAAGGAAATAAAAATGAAAATAAAATAAAAAATAAAATATAAAAAATAAAAATAATGTTAAAAAATAAAAATTAATGAATAAAAAATTAAAATTAATGAATAAAAATAAAAAATAAAAATAAAAATAAAAATAATATTAAAAAAATAAAAAAAGAAATAATAAAATAATAAATAAATACCTTTTGGTCTCCATTTCTCAGAAGGAATTCTCATTCCAAAAGCACCCAAAGCAATGGCAGCACCTTTAAAAATGAAAAAAAAAATTCTATTCAGAAAGATTAAAGACTCAAAAAATAATGATACCATATCCTGTAGCTAATGAAAGAAATGTTTTTTCAGCACCAGTATCTCCAGTACCAACAACATAAACTCCTATAATATTCATTTAATTAAATTTTAAAATTTAAA
>JAMYWO010000147.1:35832-51658 GCA_024220525.1 Cochliopodium minus
TATTTGATTGGTCGTGAGGAATAATTTGATGTAAGCATGAATAAATTTTTTTTTTTGAAAAGGTATTTTTTTTTTTTTTGAAAAATTATACTTCCTTTCTTTTTTATGATTGAATAAAGTCCTTTTATAGATGGATAAATGCAAATGTGGGTTGGTGATTTCAAAAAATGTTTCCTTTCTTTCGAATCTCTTTTCATTTTTTTTTTATTCGCAAAAACCTATTCAACAAAAAAAAATTTTAATGTGCTTTCAAGACATTGATCAAAAGGTGTCTCATATTAATATCAAATACATTTTAAACTTGAAGTAATTGAATAAATGAGATTATCAAATGTTCACCAAAATCGTCTTCCATGGAATTTATCTTTTTGGTTGCTATAATTGTTTTTATTCAACAAAATTGGCCAAAAAGAAAATGAAAGGGATTCACCAGAGATTCTTGAATATACTCATTTGCCTTTATGAAAATAAGCAATATTTTCAAAATTAAATTACCATTCCTTTCTTTTAACAGTAAATTGAAATTATGCATACCATACAGAATTCAATCATTCCTATTCAAAATTTCCAATTCTCATTTTTTTTATTTTTTCGTTTAAAACGAGATAACCAATTATTTTAAATTTAACAAATTTCTGATTTACAATTTGTTTCAAATTGAAACTTTTATCCAGTTTAATTTATGCATCAAAATTCCCGTTTTTTTCTACCAAGCAATTTGTTTTCTGTCCCTCCAAAAAGTTCCGTTCTTTCCAATTTCGTTAGTAGTGGTAATAGACAACCAAAAAATTGTATCCGCTCCTTCTGCAGCAGTTCTTGGTGCTAAAATATAAAAATAAAAATTTGGTAATTTTTTTTAAATAAAATATAATTTTAATTCTAAAAAAAAAAATTAGAAACCTCTTTCTCCTCCCATATCTGTTTTGCTATTTAGAATTTTAAACAAATAAAATTTAAAAGAAATTTTTTGTGTTACCACCAACCAGGGCAAACTTTTAAAAAATATTTTTAATGAAAAATTTTAAAGGATATATAAAAAAATTACCTGCAGCAACAAACAAAGAAGGATTTTGTTTGTGCAAATAACGTGTATACGTATTCAGAAGTACCTTTTTTTAAAAAAATTTTATTAAAAATAATAAAGGAAGTCCTGGAAATTTTTTTTTTAAAAAAAGATATACTTTGCTGACTTTGTATGTATTTGGAGGAAATCCAGCAGATTTGAGTTGCTCTACGTTGTTTTCTTTGCCACACAACGAAATATAATCTTCTGCAACTTGGTGAATTTCTTTTAGTTTTAAATTGGAAAGCAGCTTTATTTTTACTTCATTAGAGTAAAAGTTTTGAAAATGGCCCTCGCCAGATGAAACTAAAGAAAATGAAATAAAAAAAATTAATAAAAGAATTATTGAATTATTATTTGTTTGTTTTACCATTCACTATTCTTCCATCTTTTTTGATGTATTCTATGAATTTCTCTGTCAATATAGCTGTTCCAATGAAATTGCATCCAATTGTATCCCTTGCTATCTTCTCATTAATTCCCGATCCCTTGGTTGCATAACCTGCATTGTTAATCAACACATCGATCGAGTTTTTGCCATAATCCTTGTTGATAGTCTCAACAAATTCGTTGATAGAATTCTCAGAAGATAAATCAAGAGAATATGGAAAACAATTTTCAACCCCAAATTCCTCCACTGCCTTCTTTGAATCCTCAATCTTTCTTGAGGTGATCAAAACATTATTTTCTTTCGATTTGATCAAAAGTTTTGCAACTTCCTTCCCAATTCCCCTATTTCCCCCTGTAACCTGAAAATGCAATAAAAAATTGATTTGGAAAAAAGAAAACTTTGAAAGAGAAAATATATTCGAACCAAAAAGATTTTCTTGCTCATTTTTTTTTTTATTTTTATTATAAAAGGAGACAACTAATTATTTTAAATTTGAGAAATTTCTGATTTCAATCTCAAAGACTATTTTTAAGACAATTTTCTTTGGTGCAGAATCTCCTTACTCTTTAAACTTCCAAGTTCAATTATATTATGGTTTATTGGAATTTTATTAAAATTTACATAAAAATTTTTTTTAGACATGTCCAAATATTACAACTTTGTTAGCGGATATAAAATTTTTACTAAGAAAATTTGAACTGTTGTAATATTTTTGGACATCCCTAAATTTTTTTTTTATTTTATTAATTATTTATTAATTATTTAATAAGGGGAGTTTGAAACAGTGTTAAAGATTCCATACTTTGGAAGAGATTGGACTTGTTATCTACCAATCTATTTGTTTTCTGTCCCTCCAGAAAGTTCCGTTCTCTCCAATTTCGTTTGTAGGAGTAACAGACAACCAAAAGATACTGTCAGCTCCTTCCTCAGCAGTTTTAGGTGCTAATTTTTAATAAAGGAAAAACAAAAAAATTATGATTTTAATTTTTTTTAAAAAATAAATTTATAAACCTTTTTCTCCTCCCATATCGGTTTTACTAATTAAAAAATTTTGTAAATTATTTTTAAAAATTATTATAAAAAGAAAGCTTTTTGTACCACCAACCAGGGCAAACTTTTTTTTAATGCAAAATATTTTTTAATGCAAAATTTTGAGAAAAAATAAAAAATTACCTGCAGCAACAAATAAAGAAGGATTGTGTTTGTGCAAATAGCGTGTATATGTATTGAGAAGTACCTTTTTTTAAAAAAATTTTATTTAAATAAAGGAAATCAGTCCTGGAAATAGTAAAGAAAAAAGAAAATATACTTTGCTGACTTTGTATGTGGAAGGAGGAAATCCAGCAGATTGCAACTTTTCTATGTTGTTCTCCTTTCCGCAGATGGAAATGAACTCTTCTCCTATTTTGTTAATTTCGTTGATGTCTAGATCAGAAAGAAACTTGACTTTGAGTTCGTTTGAATAGTTACTTGCAATGGCACCAGCACCAGAAGAAACTTTATAAAATAATATTTAAATTAATTAAAAATTTCAAAATTATTTATTTCAGTGAATAAAATTTTTATTTTCAATTTGGTGTTTTACCATTCACTATTCTTCCATCTTTTTTGATGAAATCAATCAATCCCTCAGTTAATTTTATAGTACCCAAGATGTTGCATCCAATTGTATCCCTTGCTATCTTCTCATTCACTTCAGATCCCTTGGTTGCATAACCTGCATTGTTAATCAACACATCGATCGAGTTTTTGCCATAATCCTTGTTGATAGTCTCAACAAATTCGTTGATAGAATTCTCAGAAGATAAATCAAGAGAATATGGAAAACAATTTTCAACCCCAAATTCCTCCACTGCCTTCTTTGAATCCTCAATCTTTCTTGAGGTGATCAAAACATTATTTTCTTTCGATTTGATCAAAAGTTTTGCAACTTCCTTCCCAATTCCCCTATTTCCCCCTGTAACCTGAAAATGCAATAAAAAATTGATTTGGAAAAAAGAAAACTTTGAAAGAGAAAATATATTCAAACCAAAAAGACTTTCTTGCTCATTTTTTTTTTTTTAAAACTAGACAACCAATTATTTTAAATTTAACAAATTTCTGATTTACAATTTGTTTCAAATTGAAACTTTTATCCAGTTTAATTTATGCATCAAAATTCCCGTTTTTTTCTACCAAGCAATTTGTTTTCTGTCCCTCCAAAAAGTTCTGTTCTTCCAATTTTGTTGGTATTGGTAATAGACAACCAAACAATTGTATCCGCTCCTTCTGCAGTTCTTGGTGCTAAAATAAAAAATTAAAATTTGGCAATTTTAAATAAAATTTTATTGGAAATTTAATTTAAAATATATAATTTTAATTCTAAAAAAAAAAAATTAGAAACCTCTTTCTCCTCCCATGTCTGTTTTGTTATTTAAAATTTTATACAAACAAATAAAATTTAAAAGAAAAATTTTGTTACCACCAACCAGGGCAAACTTTAAAAAAAATATTTTTGATGAAAAATTTCAAGGATTTATAAAATTACCTGTAACAAATAAAGAGGGATTTCGAATGTGAATTATTGTTGTAAAAATATATAGAAGTACCTATTAAAAAAAATCAACTTAAATTAGTAAGAAATATAGATCAAAAAAAAAAGGGTATTTACTTCATAAAAGAAGGGATCCTTTGGTTTTCAAAAGTGCTAACATTATAGGATCCCTTGCAAACAGAAATGTTGCACTTTTGAATAAAATATAATTAATTTGAAAAAAAAAATATTGACACTTTTGTACCATGTTAGTTTAAAGTTGAAACTAATTATTATTTAAATGGAAACTCTCTTGTGTCTAAACTCAGGAATTTGTTTGGAAGGAATATTCATGGTAAAATTTTTCTTTCTAATATCATTCTCAAAAATCTATACCAAAATCATCCCTACATGTAATTATTTTCATTGTGGTTATGATTATCTTGTTTTTTTCCATCACTTATTCTCATCTAATAATTTGTAAAATTATGAAATTGTATTCCATTTGCATAAAGGAAGATTAATTGAATTTGACAAAATATGGCGAAGGGTTTTCTCCCATCAATAGACATGAAGAAGTATAAAATTTTTCAAAAATGTGATACCTCTTTCAATACATACTTCTGGAATCATGTGAGCCCTGTAAAAGATAACTTCTACACAGACTTTAATCACGAAGAAAATTCTCTCAAGAATATCATTCTCTTCTGGCATGAATCAAAAACAACAAAATCGATCATAACTTTGAAACCTTATTGGTCTCATTTCTAATTCAAGAAGATCCAGTAAAGGCATCTTCAATTCATAAGGATGGTTATACAACTCAAGATAAATGGATAAAATGTTTTTCTTGTAACGAAACGCTATTTTGAAAAGTATATTGAAAAAGTTCATGAAGATAAGCTCCAAAAAATACCAGAAAAAGAAAAAGTGAAAACTCCTGATCTTCTTATTAAACAAAATGACGATCTTGATCGTTACAAAGGCTCCAGTGAAAAAGAAGTTTCATGCAAAATAAATAATTACTCTGAATACTTCAATTTCGACAAAGATAGAGTCATAGTCTATTACTCTGGGATTAGCTCTTCCGAACAATTTTTCAAACAAACGGAGACATTCAAAATCTCTGCAAAAGGACAAGAAGACAATTTTCTTGGGCTTGAAAGAACTCTGCATGATCAGAAATATTTCAGCTCTTATTTCATCTTTTTCTCTATACACTATTGGCTCAAATGTGGACAATAAAATAAAATCATCAAAACTCGCAAATGATAAACAAAAATAATTACCCAATAATTTTGCATAATTTTTTCTTTAAATCACCTTTGATTATCAAAATTCAATAAAAGATTTTTTTTTGTTAAATTGAATGTTTTTTTGTGCTCTTCTTTTTTTTTTTTTTGATGGTTGGCCTGAAAAATCGATGAGAATTAGAACATTTATCCGTTAACAAAGTTGTCATATACATGCTTTTGTTATAAATTAATTGTGGAAAGATTATATATGTTGAATTTCTTTTTAAAAATTATAAAATAAATTATTTTAGTTTAATAATAGATTCTTTATTTTTATAACTACATTATTCAATTTTTCTTTAAAATACTTTTCATCATATTTTTGATACTTCTTAAGAAACTTCATCATATCGTCCAACAAATTGAGAATTTCCTTTTCCTTTTCATTTTTCAATCTTTTTATTTTATATTGTATTATCTCCAAATTTCCTTCCCATTTTTTGATATTCTCTAAAATACATGTTCTCTCCAACAAAAAGATGATCTTTTTGATCTTGGATACCTCTGATTCTTGATTTTTCTTAATGATATCTTGAATATAAAATAAATTAAAAAAAAAAATTTTATATTTTGAAGATGATTGATTAATATAAAGCATATATGTTGTATATTTGGTTATATAGGATTTATATTTGTATCATTTGAATGAAATTTTTTTTTTATTTGGGTACTTTTTTTATCATTCAATTCATTTTCTTCTTCTTCCGAATAACTTTCCCCACTATAAATATAATCTTCATTATCTTCTTTATTCATCTCTTTTTTTGAATATATCAAATATTATCAAAAATGTGATTTAGTTTGTTTGAGATATATTTTTCACTTGCAAAGTATTTGTCGTATTGAGGATACCAATTGATAAGACAGGGAAATTAATTTCTATCTTTTGACTCCTTCAAACGATTTTTTTTAATTTATTTATTCAATAAAAAAAAAAGATAGCTCATATATTTAATTCCCTTTCCATATATACATCAAAGAAATGAATAGGAATAGAAATAATAGAAATAGATCCAATAATAACTTTAACAAATCTAAATTTAAGCCCAACAATAAATTCAGCAACAAAAAAAGATCTAATAATAGAGCGGAAGAAGAAGAGAATGAAGAAAATAAGAATATAGATAGTTTTGAGGAAGAAATGAAAGATGAAATCAAAAACATTGGAAATAATCAAGAAAATAATAATAATGAAGAAAATGATGAGAACGATGAAGAAAATGATGAAGAAGAAGATGATAACGAAGGATCTAATGGGGATGAAGATGATGGAATAAGCGAGAATGATGAATTTAGTGGAATCAATAAATTAAACTGGAAATCGGTGAATGTACCAAGTTTGACCAATAAAGATTCATTGGCGGATTTATTTGTGAGAATAGAGGAATATCAGCCACAAGAAGGAGAAAAGATAGTCTTTGGGAAAAATCTGTTGAATAAAATGTTACCAGAAAAGAATAAAAAAAGAAGCAGAAAAGAAGGAGAGGATGATGAAGGAGATGATCAAGATAATGATGAAGATGAAGTAGATGAAAATGAAAATGATGAAAATAATGAAGAGGATGAAGAAAATGATGAAAACAAAGAAGGAGAAGGAGAAGAAGAAGAGGAAATACAAGATTTGGGAAAGATGAAAGAAGAGAAAAAGTACAAGGTGAGAGGATCTGACATGGACAAGCAATTCTTCCCACAGACACCCAAAGCGTTTAATCCAACTCCAGAAGAAATAAAACAGATAGAATCAGACATGAAAGAATGGATAGACTTCAATTTGGACATCAGAATCTTGAAGGCTCTCCACGATAAAAAGTTCTTCATTCCCACCGAGATTCAGAAGAGGGCTCTCATTTCTTCCATCAGAGACTTCAAGGACATCATTGGTGCTGCGGAGACTGGTAGCGGTAAAACTTTGGCTTTCGGTATTCCTATGCTCCATATTTGGTGGAGAGATAGACAAAAAACTATCAAAAAATTCAAAGAAGAAAACAATATTGTGGATGGTAGTGATTTTTTCATTAAAAAATATTTTTATTTTTTAATAAATATTGGTTTATAAGAATTATTTTTATTTTTATTTTTAATTAATTATTTTCACTTTAATTTAATTTTAATTTCAAAATTTCTAATTCCTTTTATTTTTTAATTTTTTGTATTTTTATTTTTTAATAAATATTGGTTTATAAGAATTATTTTAATTTTTATTTTTTAATTAATTATTTTCATTTTAATTTAATTTTAATTTCAAAATTTCTAATTTTATTTATTTTTTATTCTTAATTCTTTAATAGATGAAAACGATCCTAACAAAGACTGTTTTATTCCTGGTGAAAAAAAGAAGGACAAGAAAATGGTGGGATTGATTCTTACTCCTACAAGAGAGTTGGCTGTGCAAATCACAAAACATCTTTTGGATATTTCCGTCTATCTCCCTGTGCGTATTGTTTCTATCATAGGAGGAATATCCGAAGACAAACAACTTAGATTATTGAACAATAGGCCCGAAATCGTGGTTGCAACACCTGGTAAGAAATTTTTTATTATTTAAATCTTTTTTTTAATCTTTTTTAAACCATTTTTTAAATCATTTTTTAATTTAATTTAATTATTTTTAAATAAAATTTTTAATAGGTAGATTTTGGGATCTTTTTTCTAAGCATCATGATCATTTGGCAACTTATCCTTCCATAAGATTCTTGATATTTGATGAAGCAGATAGAATGGTAAACAACATCAAAAAAAAAATAATAAAGCTAAATTTTTTGTTATAATTATGTTTAAATTTTTTTGTTGGAAATTTTTTTTAGTTTTTATATTTGATTAAATTTTTATGTTTGAAAATTTTTTTTTTTATTATTTTTAATTTTTTTTCCACATTTTTTTTTATTAATTCAAATTTTTTTTTTTTTATTAATTCAAATTTTTTTTTTAATTTTTTTGTTTGGAAAATTTTTTTTTTATTATTCTTTTTAAATTCCTTTTTTAAGGTTTCAGCAGGTCACTTCAGAAAGCTCTACTCGCTTTTAGGAAGACTTCCAGAATGGAAAGCGCCGATCTCCAAGAAAAAGCAGCTCGCAGAGGAAGAAGAGAAGAAGGAAAGGGAAAACAGGAAGAGGCAAATCAAGAGGAGAGATCCGCTCGCCAACAAAGAGATCTACAAACTCGATGCCGAAGAAGTCAACGAAGATCAGAAGTGGCTTGTAAAGTTGGGTTACAGCATGTTTGATGACAACAGTGATGTTGGCAAACTCGAGTTAGAGCATAAGCGATGCACCTACCTTTATTCCGCCACCTTGACTTTGAACATGAAGGAGAGGTCTATGTCTACCAAACATATTTTGAAGTCTTCCAAGAACAACAAGAAGGCTTTCATCAAAAATATGATCAAAGGTAATTCGTTTCACCTCCCAATTTTGTTTTTCATTTTGTTTTTTTAAAATTTCTTCATCATTTTTTATTTTTTATTTTGAAAATTTAATTAAATTTTCTTCTTTTGATAATTTTTTACTTTCATTTTATAATCTTTATGTTTTTTACAATTTTATTTTTATTTTTAACATTTCTTATTTTTCTCCTTATTTGGAGTTTGATTTTTATCATTCTTTTTTGACCATTTTTTAATAATATTCAGTTTTATTCGATATTTTTTTAATTTGTCTATTTTTATTTCTTTTTCTTTTCCTTTTCTTCATTTTTTTATCATTTTAATTTTTTAATTTTCTATTATTTTTTTATCAAGAATTTCCTTTTCTTTCATTTTATTAATTATTTTTTATTTGTGCTTAAAACTTCTCCATATTTAATCTTTTTTCAATTTTTTTTTTTTTTAAAAAATCTAAAAGGAAAACAAGCAGACAGCCAAGAAAAGCTCGAAGAAAGTCTCATCAAAAAGATGGATTTCCACAACAAAATCGAGCTGATCGACCTCACCTCCGAAACACGCGGAGTTGCCTCCTCCGTCTCCGAAGCCAAAATCGAATGTTCCGAAGAGATGAAGGACAACTACCTCTTCTACTTCCTCAAGAGATATTGTGGTATGGGACACAAAACGATTGTTTTCGTCAACACCATCTCCACCATCCGAAAACTTTTGTCTCTTTACAAGCTTTTGGGTCTCAGTGTCTTTGGCATACATGGGCAGATGCATCAGAAGCAGCGTCTCAAGAATCTCGACAAGTTCACCAAGCAGACTGACACTGGAAATGTTTTGATTGCTACTGATGTCGCATCCAGAGGTAACAATTTTATTTTATTTAATTGAATTAATTATTTATGATTTTCATCATTTTATATTTATTTTATTTAATTTATTATTTTTATCATTATTTTTATAATTATTTTATTTTTTTTATTTAAATTTGGATGAATTTATTTTTTTATTTTTGTCAATGTATTATTTTATATTTTTTTTTATGTGTTTTTTTTTCTAATATTAAAGATAATTCCATAATTTGCCAAATTTATTTTTTTATTTTTTTATTTTTTTATTTTTTTATTTTTTTATTTTATTATTTTTATTATTTTTATTTTTTTATTTTTTTATTTTTTTATTTTTTTATTTTTTTATTTTTTTATTTTTTTATTTTATTATTTTTATTTTATTTTTCATATTTTTGTAAAAAGGTATCGATATTCCGAAAGTAGACCACGTAGTTCACTACCAAATAGCATCATCAGCAGAAGTATACATCCACAGATCAGGAAGAACAGGAAGAGCAGGAGAGGAGGGAGTGTCCCTTTCGCTCGTCTCCCCTTCTGACGTCAGTACCTTTAAACATTTGAGTTTCTCTCTCAACAACAAGAAATGGATCAGATTTCCTATTGAACCTGGTTACATTGATCGTATTGCAAACCTTATATCTAAATGTAATAACTTTTTTATTTTTTAAATTTTATTTTTTAATTATTTTTTATTTTTTATTTTTTATTTTTTATTTTTTATTTTTTATTTTTTTTTATTTCTTATTGAAATTTTTATTTTTAATTAAACTTTTTTCCCTTAGCCAAACAACTTGACCAACTACATCAAAAAAAGAGAAAAGAAACAGTAATTATTTTTTTTTTTAAAATATTTATTTTACCTACTTTATATAGTTTTTGATTATTTTTTACATTTATTCATTGTTACTTAGAGATTTTTTATTTTTTATTTTTGATTATTTTTTATTTTTTATTAATTAAATTTATTTGTTCTTGCTTTAAAACTTTGTTTTTTTTTTCATTTTTTTTTTATTTTTTATTTTTTTATTTTATTTTTATTTTTATTTTTATTATTTTTATTATTTTTATTTTTATTATTATTATTTTTATTATTTTTTTATTTTTTTATTTTTTATTATGTTTTGTTTTTTATTTTTATTTTTTTTTAAAAAGGCAGGAACAAAGGTAGAAAGAGGAATAAAGAAAATAGATACTAAAAACGAAGTTTTACAAGATGATGAAGCAGATTCCGACGAAGAGGCATTCTACAAAAAGTTGGATCAAGACAAACTGTACACCAAGAGAGTCAGTCAGTTAGAAAACGAAATCAAAATGTTGACCCAACAGCCTCTCATTCCTCGTGGTGTTTCCACTTCTTTCATTACCAAAGGAAAGGAGTTTGAGGAAAAAGGTAATTACATTTTATTTTTATTTTGATTGTAATTTTATTTTTATTTTGATTATTTTTCTATTTATTATTTTCTTTATTTTTTATTTTTTTATTAAGGGTTTTCATAATTAATTTCTTCAAAATTGTTTTTAATTATTTTTTTTTAATAAATCCCGATTTTTTATTTTTTTTTTTAATTTTGATTTAATTTATTATCGTTTTTTCAAACAAAAAGCTCCAGTTCCAGGAGAAAAAACACCAACCAGACAAAAGTTAGAGAAGATGGAGTACGCCCTCAAAGTGATCGACAAAGAAAACAAGGTGAAAGAAGACAGAAGCGCCTTGGAAATCATCAAAAAGAGAACTTCCAACCTACCTGAAAACCAGTCCGCTCAAAAGAAACGTGATAGAAACCAGAAGAATCATGTGGAGCTCGCTAAGAAGAGAAAGGAGAAGCAGGAGAGGAAGGATGAGAAGAAGCAGAAGAAGAGGAAGGCGAAGGAGATCAAGGAGAAGGCTAATCCTAACTTTCATAAGAAGCAGCTTCAGAAGAAGAACAAGAAGCAAAAAACTAAAAAATAAAAGAGAAGAGGGGATTTTCAAATTTTATTTTTGTTTATTATTTTTTTTATTATTAAATTAAATTATTCAAAAAAAAAATGAATTCAGAGAAATATTTTAGATTTTAATTTGGTCTTAATTTGATATTAAATGAGGCTTTAAAATAGTTCTATTTAATCACAATACATCATTTCTTTGTCCAATATTTCTGCATTTGGAGGAGGATTATGAAATGTAGAATGGCATTTAATACATCTGTATTTATCTTCTTTATCATTTTCTGTTTTCATTACCACCCGATGTTTACATTCATTTGCTTTATTATTATTCATTTTTTTTTTTTTTTATTAATTTTTGAACACCTCACAAATTTAAACAACATATTTGAATGGATTTAGTCAATAAACTGACTCATTCACAAATTAGATTTTATTTTCTTCAATCAAAAAAGATCCCCAAAAAGCGTTTTATTTAAAAAATTGAATAAAAAAAAATGAAACAAAAAATTTTAAATTGTGTAGGAAAAGTTGATATTTATCCTGTTGATCAAAATGAGATGAATCAAATTTGTTATATCAATTCAAATCAAACTCTGACAGAATTAAATTTTGGAGGTTCAAAAAGCCAAGATTTAAAAGAATTATTTGAAACTCTAAAATCAAACAAAACTATCATCAAATTAAATTTAAGTGGAGTAAATAATTTGAATGCTGCTGGGATAATAAACATGTGGGAAATGTTTAAATTAAACAAAACAATAAAAACTTTAAATCTTTGCAATATAAATGATATGATTAATACTTCAAAATATCTCAAAGAATCTCTTATCATAAATGATACTTTAACTGATCTAAATTTTGGAAATATATGTAACATGGATAATACTTGTGTGAAAGATCTTTTTGAATCTCTTCAAATTAATAAAAACATTACTTCTCTTCATTTGGGGACTATTAATCAAGATTTTGATGAACAAGGAGCCCAATTTATTCTTCAATCTCTCAAAAACATCCCAAACTTAAAAAAATTCAACTACTGTATTATCAACAAAGGAATAGAATCCAAAACATTACAAGAAATTGGTAAATTGGTTGAAAATAACAGAAATTTTCTTGACAAACAAAAACAAGAAATGGAGGACAAAAAAATTGAAGTTCAAAATCTGAGAACTGAAGTAGAAAAATTGAAATTAGAAAATAACAAACTTTGCAATGAGAACCAAAGATTACAGATAGAAAATCTTAAAATGAAATAAAACAACTGAAAGAAAAGATTAAAGAAAAAGAGGTGATTTCATTTGATCTTAGGAAAGAAAACGATGAGAAGGATGAAAAAATCCAAAAAGTCAGAATTGAAATAGAAAATCAAATCAAAAATTTTCTCTCTTTTTCATCATATGATGTTCCAAACAAATCAGGAGAAGGATTTTCATTTATTGAAACATTGAAAGAGTTTCACATGTGTGGAATTTGCAACAAACTTTTGGAAGAAGTTCAAAGTTGTGGTGAATGTGGAAGAAATTGTTGCCAAAAATGTTGTAAAAACCAAAAATATTGTCCATTTGGTTGTGAAAATGAAGAAATGGAAACTGATAATTTGTTAAAAAAAAGGATTTCAAATTTGAAAGTGAAATGCAATGAATGTGAAGAACAAATGAACATCAATGAGTTTACAAATCATTCAAATCAACACAAAATATATTGTAGATGGGGATGTGGTTTGTGTGAGAGCAAAGTGTTAATCTTAATTCATCAATTTGATTGTGAAAAGTTTTTAAATTTCCAGAAAAAAGAAAAAGAAAAGTATTTGGAATCACTTTTGGGAACATTCAGAGAAGTCATCAATCTTCTAGAAAACAAATAACTTGCCTATTCTTTAATCTAAATTCTCTTTTTGTTCTTACTTCAAGAACAATATTTAATTAAAAAAAATTATTAAATTTTATTCAAAAATTTTAATGTGATAGCTTTTATCATATCCCACCAATTTAACATGTTATTAAATGAATGTGAACAAGAAAATTATTTGTCAAAGATTTTTCAAAAAACTAACTTTGAATTTAATTAAAAAGAAATAATTTTGAAAAGAAAAAATTATTATAAACATTAAAAGGTTAATTCATTTATTTGAATCATTCCAAAAAAATTTGTTTAAAGTTTGCTGAGCAAATTATCAGCAGTGCTGAGTTCAATTCCTTGATCATCAATACCAATATAATCAACAATTCCGTTGGTTGCAATCAAAGCATATCTTACAGAACGGGTTCCTCCGAAGCTGTCGGTTTCTTTGGACAAACCAATAGACTTTGCAAAGTTTGCATTACCGTCTGCCAACATTGTGATTTCTCCAACGATCTTTTGGTCTTCAGCCCAATATTGCAAAACAAAGCAATCTAAATAAAAAATGTTCAATTTATTTTTTATTTTTAATTATTTTTTTATTTTTATTTTCTTTTTATTTGTAATTATTTTATATAGGTATTTTATTGGGATTACCATTTACAGATGTGCAATAGATTGCATCAATTCCCTTTTCCTTCAAATCTTTTGCTCCCCTTTTGAATGATGGGCAATGTGTCTTAGAACATCCCTATAAAGCAAAAAATAGGTGAATTAATTATATTCATTAATGAATAGAAATTTAGAAAGTTTATTACAGGTGTGAATGCTCCTATTTAAAAATATATAAAAAAAAATATTTTATGAGCTTTATAAAAATAATTTTACCTGGGACAGCAAATATTACTATATGAAAAATTAATATAATGGTAAATTAGATTGGAATTCTTTAAATAAATTTTTATTCTCTTTACCAATTTTTTTATTCTCTGTGATATCTTTCAATTGAACAGGGGTTGGTGCACTATCCTTCAAGGTAAGGAAAGTAAAGTCTGGTAATTTGTCTCCTACTTTAAGTCTTTGAGTCATTTTTTTTTTTTGATTTTCTTTTTCTTTTTCTTTTTTTTTTATATTTTATCTCTTTGAAAAAATTTGTTTTTAATTTTTTAATTTTTTATTTTTTCAGCTAAAATTCTTTTTTCAACTAAAAATTAAAAATAAAAAAAGGAGATATTGTGATTCAAGGGGAACTTTCTCAAATAATTAAAATGCTTTTCTCAAATGTTTGAGGAGATTAACAAAGTAAATAGGAAGTTTTAATCTTAAAATTCCTCTTTGATAATTTACAAAAAAATTCAAACCCAATTGGTTCTTAATTCTTATTTACAAAGATAAGAAAAAGATTGGAAAACAACAATGCTTTGAAATCAAATTAATTTATTTTTTTTTGACAATTTGAGACACAGCATCCACAACATGTTTTTTAGCGGAAACAGGTTTTATGAGAGAATTAAAAGCAAGAGCCATGAACAAAACAGTTCCCATGGAATACATAGAGGAATCCTAAAAATAAAAAAAAATTTATTTTAATTTTAATTTTATTTAATTTATTATAAATTTTAATTTAAATTAATTTATTATAAATTTTAATTTTAATTTATTTTTTAAAATCATAGTTTTTTTTACGTAGATAAAAAAGGTTGGATCGGAAGTTTCTGGAGGCATAATTTGGAGAATTTTTTGAATTGTAACAGTTTTGGCTTGGATCAAAGAATGAAGTTGAGAAAGAGGTGCTCCAAATGTTTCCTATAAAAAATAAAAATTAAAAAAAATAAAAAAATAAAAATTAATAAAAAAAAATAAAAAAAATAAAATAAAAAATGTTTCCCAAAAAATGATGTTTAAAATAATAAATAACAAATGAAATTTTTAAAATAAACCTCGAAAAGTACAGGATCACATTGAAGAGCTAATTTTTGGATTGCATTTTCGATCGAGTAGTTTCTCATCATGGTCAAAAGATAAGGTCCTAAGATTGCAGAAGCAGACCAAGCTTCAATATTTTAAAAAAATTAAATTTTAATCACAAATTTTATTTTTATATTGTTTTATTTTATTTTTTATTTTTATTTTTTATTTTTTATTTTTATTTTTTATTTTTTATTTTTTATTTATATTGTTTTATTTATATTTTATATTTTATTTTTATTTTTTATTTTTTATTTTTTTATTTTTAATATTTTTTTTTTTGCTTACCTGTCAGAAGTTTTCCGTGTAAAATACTTGCATATTTAGGACCAAATACGTCAATCAAATAAGCAGGCAAAACAGAAAAAAGTCCTCCATAAAAGCTATATATTAAAAATTATTTTTTAATCATTATTTTATTTTTATTTTATTTTTTTGTTTTTAAAATTATATTTTTTATTTTTTATTTTTTATTTTTTATTTTATATTTCAAATTTTGTTTTATTTTTTATTTTTTATTTTTTATTTTTTATTATATTATTTTTTATTTTTTATTTTTTATTTTTTATTTTTTATTTTTTATTTTTTATTTTTTATTTTTTATTTTTTAT
>JAMYWO010000147.1:52545-66319 GCA_024220525.1 Cochliopodium minus
GGTATCTTTCACATCTATCTCCACATTCTTGCTGTAAAAAAGCTGGATGATGGAAGGAGTAACAGATTCGTTAGTTGCAATGATGTGAAAAATGTTCCCTGAGGTATCATTCACCGCTTTAGTATCAATATCAAACCCTGTCATCAATTTAGAAAAATGTTCAAACTTTGCCTCCTCATTGCTACAGAAAAAATGAAAGGGAGTTTGATTGGTTTCGTTTTTGATATTCAAATTAGGTTTGAATTTCAACATTACATCAACTACTGGTCCCACATTCTCTCTCTCGCATCCACAATGAAAACATGAGTTTCCATCTGCATTTTGGATTCCTTGTATTTGTACATCCACTATTTCCAGCATTTTTTCCAATATAGTTGGTGGTGTATTGTCATTTGAAAATGCGACATGAAGAACTTTGAAAAATATAATTTTTTTTTAAAAATTTTTTATTTCTAAAAAATTGTTTTATTTTTTATCAAAGAAAGTTTTTTTGTTTTTTAAAAATTTAAATCGTTTTTTTTTTCCTTTTTTTATTTTATTATTATACCTGTATTTCCTATATTATCAACAATATTCAAATCAGATTTGTAGAGCAAATAATTCACTTTTTCATATTCCAAATTATTGGGCAATTTATAAGTATTTTTGTACAGCATCATGAAAAATGAGGAATATCCAAAATTATCTTTTATATTGGGATCGGCATTGTAATCTATCAACAATTTTATCATCTCCAATGATTGGTTTATGTCCTCACAACAATAAAATATGGGTGTTTTGAAATATATGTCAGATAGATTGGGATCTGCATTATATTTCAGCAATAATTTGGTCAATTTATAGGAATGAGTGGGATGTGATATGGAATAATGGATGCAATTTTTATTTTCATCGTTAATTTGATTGATATTTATTTGTTGATACTTGATAATATTCTTCATCTGCTTATATTCATTATTTGGATCACATATTGATTCAAGGAAATTGGAATTCTGCATTTTTTTATAGAGATCACAGAATTATAGAAACAAATTTTTTTTTATTTTTTTTTATTTTTTATTAATTATTTAATAATTATTTAATAAGCGGAGTTTGAAATAGTGTTAAAGATTCCCTATTTGGAAGAGATTGGAATTGTTATCTACCAATCAATTTGTTTTCTGTCACTCCAAAAAGTTCCGTTCTCTCCAATTTCGTTGGTAGGAGTAACAGACAACCAAAAGATACTGTCTGCTCCTTCTGCAGCAGTTCTAGTTCCTAAAATTTTTTTAAAAAAAACAATAACAAAAAAATTATGATTTAATTTTTAAAAAATAAAATTATAAACCGTTTTCTTCCATATCGGTTTTACTAATTAAAAAATTTTGTAAATTATTTTTAAAAATCATTAGAAAGGGATTTTTTTTTACCACCAACCAGGGTGAACTTTTTTTAATGCAAAATTTTTTTTAATGCAAAATTTTGAGAAAAAATAAAAATTACCTGCAGCAACAAATAAAGAAGGATTGTGTTTGTGCAAATAACGTGTATATATATTCAGAAGTACCTTTTTATAAAATTTTTATTTAAATAAAGGAAATCAGTACTGTAAATTTTAAAGAAAGAAAATATACTTTGCTGACTTTGTATGGAGAAGGAGGAAATCCAGCAGATTGCAACTTTTCTATGTTGTTCTCCTTTCCGCAGATGGAAATGAACTCTTCTCCTATTTTGTTAATTTCGTTGATGTCTAGATCAGAAAGAAACTTGACTTTGAGTTCGTTTGAATAGCGATTTGCAATGGCACCAGAATCAGAAGAAACTTTATAATAATATTTAAATTAATTAAAAATTTCAAAATTATTTATTTCAGTGAATGAAATTTTTATTTTCAATTTAGTTTTTTACCATTCACTATTCTTCCATCTTTTTTGATGAAATCAATCAATCGCTCAGTTAATTTTATAGTACCCAAGATGTTGCATCCAATTATATCCCTTGCTATCTTCTCATTAATTCCCGATCCCTTGTTTGAACAACCTGCATTATTAATCAACACATCGATTGAGTTTTTGCCATAATCCTTGTTGATAGTCTCAACAAATTCATTGATAGAATTCTCAGAGTTTAAATCAAGAGAATATGGAAAACAATTTTCAACTCCAAATTCCTCCACTGCTTTTTTTGAATCTTCAATCTTTCTTGAGGTGATCAAAACTTTGTTTTCTTTCGATTTGATCAAAAGTTTTGCAACTTCCTTCCCAATTCCCCTATTTCCCCCTGTAACCTGAAAATGCAATAAAAAATTGATTTAGAAAAAAGAAAACTTTGAAAGAGAAAATATATTCAAACCAAAAAGATTTTCTTGCTCATTTTTTTTTTTTTATTTTTTTTATTTTAATTGATCACAATGAAATGCCTTTTCATATATTTTTTCATGTTAAGCATATTTTCAATTTAAGAAAAAGAAATATAAATTTGTGAAAGATTTGATTTTTTCACAAAAATTCCATTTTTTCTACCAGCAATTTGTTAGCTACCATTCAAGAATTTAAAAAATATAAATTTGATGCCAAAATCATCTCAAAATATCCTCCAAAAAGAAATCCTCCAAAGAGAAACAAAAATATTGCAAGAAAATTGGGAAGCAATGTTGATAAAATACATAAAATTGTATTTAAAACAAGTGATTTAATGGAGAAAAATCGATCAGATTTTTTTTAAAAAAAAGAGTCACATTAAATGTGATTAAAAATGTGATTCAAAGGCACCAGTCAGAGTTCTTGAGACCAAGGAAAATGAGGACAAGACAGGGTGGCTCGATCTTTTTAACTTAAGAGCTCTTGAAGTCTTTTTCATTGGACAAGCTTGGAAACTGGATCAATCCATTCAGAAGCGGGTCACAAGGAATGGGAGGAGAGATCTATGTGGATGTAAACGAAAACGAAATGGAGCAATTTATCGAGCGAATCGGTCAAGTAAAGGCTTAGAAGGCAAAGAAACGAGTAATCATCTTGAATACAGAACCAAATACAAAAGGGGTTGAACATTACAAGTGTAGCACAACAGAAAAAGAATTGGTACAATCCTTTCTTGACAGATTTCTGATCTCTCCTTTAGATACTTTTGCCAAATACTTAGCCGTCTCAATTATGGATTCTCAAAAACTCGAAGCTGTATGTGGATGTATTGGTTGGTACTACTGGGGTTCTGATATCAACATTTATTCTTCAAGGGTGATGTTCGGGAATTATACGAGACTTTGAACTATCACTTCTGAATGTATACAGAAAGTGAATGGCAAGAAAACTAGAAATGCAATTGGACATTTCTCCATTCACTATTACAAAGGTGTTTATCCAAACATCAAAATGGGATGGCTCAAATTTTCTTGCAAATATTTCACCTCCATGAATGAGTAATAATTAATAGATTTTTATTTGATTGGTTGTGAGGAATAATTTGATGCAAGCATGAATAAATTTTTTTTTGAAAAATTATACTTCCTTTCTTTTTTATGATTGAATAAAGTCCTATTGATGGATAAATGCAAATGTGGGTTGGTGATTTAAAAAAATGTTTTCCTTTCTTTTCGAATCTCTTTTCATTTTTTTTTTTTTTATTCGCAAAAACCTTTTCAAAAAAAAAAAATTTTAATGTGCTTTGAAATCACATTTGTTTTCAAGAGGTGTCTCATATTAAATACATTTTAAACTTGAAGTAATTGAATAAATGAGATTATCAAATGTCCACCAAAATCGTCTTCCATGGAATTTATCTTGGTTGTTTTAATTGTTTTTATTTAACAAAATTGGCCAAAAATAAAATGAAAGGGATTCACCAGAGATTCTTGAATATACTTATTTGCCTTTATGAAAATAAGCAATATTTTCAAAATTAAATTACCATTCCTTTCTTTTAACAGTAAATTGAAATTATGCATACCATACAGAATTCAATCATTCCTATTCAAAATTTCCAATTCTCATTTTTTTTATTTTTTCGTTTAAAACGAGATAACCAATTATTTTAAATTTAACAAATTTCTGATTTACAATTTGTTTCAAATTGAAACTTTTATCCAGTTTAATTTATGCATCAAAATTCCCGTTTTTTTCTACCAAGCAATTTGTTTTCTGTCCCTCCAAAAAGTTCCGTTCTTTCCAATTTCGTTAGTAGTAGTAATAGACAACCAAACAATTGTATCCGCTCCTTCTGCAGCAGTTCTTGGTGCTAAAATAAAAAATAAAATTTGGCAATTTTAAGTAAAATTTTATTGGAAATTTTATTTAAAATATAATTTTAATTCTAAAAAAAAAAAATTAGAAACCCCTTTCTCCTCCCATATCTGTTTTGCTATTTAGAATTTTAAACAAACAAATAAAATTTAAAAGAAAAAAATTTTGTTACCACCAACCAGGGCAAACTTTAAAAAATATTTTTAATGAAAAATTTTCAAGGATATATAAAAAATTACCTGCAGCAACAAATAAAGAAGGATTGTGTTTGTGCAAATAACGTGTATACGTATTCAGAAGTACCTTTTTTTTTATAAATTTTTATTAAAATAATAAAGGAAGTCCTGGAAATTTTTTTTTTAAAAAAATATACTTTGCTGACTTTGTATGTATTTGGAGGAAATCCAGCAGATTTGAGTTGCTCTACATTGTTTTCTTTGCCACACAACGAAATATAATCTTCTGCAACTTGGTAAATTTCTTTTAGTTTTAAATTGGAAAGCAGCTTTATTTTTACTTCATTAGAGTAAAAGTTTTGAAAATGGCCCTCGCNAAAAATAAAAATAAAAATAAAAATAAAAATAAAAATAAAAATAAAAATAAAAATAAAAATAAAAATAAAAATAAAATCAATTACTTTTTTGAAGATCAAGATCCCCTTCGTTTTTATATTGTTTGATTTTGATTTCTTTGGGTTTGTATTTTTCGATGAGATCCTTTGTGATTTCTTCACTTTCGTATGTTTTGTTTTCTAATTGGAGTGAAAACCCACTAATTTATTTTGTTAAAATTTGGAAAAAGAATTTAAGAGTTAATTATTCAAAAAAAAAAAAAAAAAATTGCCTTGTAATCTGTTCATTGAAAAAGATATTGGAATAGAGATTGTTAATATTCTCAATTTTTAAAAAAATATTTTAAATCTTACCAAGTTGAGTACGTAGTCAGCTGGATTTTGATATTGTGGGCATGGATATCCAAGGTTTGCAAAGTAAGAAACCATCTTCTTTGTTGATCCGTAATATACTATTTCATTTAAAGAAATTTAATATTTAATTGTTAATTTTTTAATTATTTAAATTTTTAATTTTTTAATTATTTTATTTTTTTATTACCTTGATGTCCATTTGCCATCAAAAGAATTTTGTCAAACAAAAAGAATGCTTCTGCAGATGGTTGATGGATTGTTGCTAATAATTTAATTTATAGAGTTGAGTAAAATATTAAAAAAAAAAAAACTGGTCGTAAAAGATTTTGTTACAGATAACTGTTCTTCCTTGTCTTGCCAAATCTTGGAGAGAATGGATTAAATTGATTGTAGTTGCAGAATCCAAACCAGATGTAGGTTCATCCAAAAGAATTACACTTGGATTATGCAACAATTCCTAATTTCATTTTAAAATTGTGAATTATATTTCAATCAATTTGAATATAATCATTATCAGTGACATATATAAAAGAGTATGGAATGATGGATGGTATAAACAATATTTTTTTTTTTTATAATTTATTGAGAAAAAATGAAAGAGAAAATTCTTTTTTATACCTGCCCTATTGATACTCTTTTCTTTTGTCCACCTGATATTCCTTTTTGTCCTTCTCCACCAATAAAAGTATTCTGGCAAGATGTGAGATTCAATCCCTTTTATTTCAAAAATAAAATAATATGAAATGATATTCAGAGAAAACTTAAATATTACCTTGATCACTCTTTCTACAAGATCCATCTTTTGATCAAGACTCAAATCATTTGTTAATCTCAATTTTGCAGCAATTGTCAAACTTTCTTTCACAGTCAAGAAAGGGAGCAACAAATCATCCTGCATCACATAAGCCATATTATTTTTAAACTCTTTCTTTGTGAGAGGTTTTCCATTTGATAAAACTTCCCCTGATACAATTCCACCCATCTTTTCGTGAAAACAAAAAAAAAAAAAAACAATATTTATTTTTTTAACAGTGAGAAATAAAAAAAATCAGTCATATTTTTTTTTTACCTTTTGTCCCAAAATATTCAAAAGTGTTGTTTTTCCACTTCCACTTGATCCCATGATTGCAATCAATTTTCCTCTCTTTAACAATTTATTAAAAAAAAATCAATTTCAATTCAAAAAAAAGCTCCAAATGAATAACTTTTTATTTCCCTTACCTTGAAATTAGCATTGACAGAATGAAGAATTTTTTTCGTATCTTCTCCTTTACCTACACTTAGACTCAAATTTCTGAGAGTAATATCAAATTGTTTGTTCTTAGCATTGGAAAGATAACTCAAAGAATTCCCACTTCCACTTCTATTCTCCAATTCGATCATTTCATCATTGTTATCAATGCTTATTCTTTCGGAAAGACTGATCTTACTTTCATAAAAATCTTTTCTTAAATCATTTTCATTTTCACTCATTTGGTTTTAATTTTTTATTTTTTATTTTTATATTTTTTTTTTTTTTATTTTTGATTTTAATTAAAAAGTTTAAGTTTTATATTAATATTTGAGTAATTTAGAAAAAACCTCCAATAAACTCCCCATTTTAACAATCTAATATTCTATTTGTTTTTGATGTTATCAAAATTAATTTATAAATTTACATTTTTTTTCTCTGAAAATAAAAATTTCAGAGAATATCTTTTTTTTTATGTCTCCAAATCAGTCCAAAATGTATCCTTCTCAACAAATCTTTCCAAAACTTCCGCTCTCCTCTAAATAATATAAATATAAATTTAATTATCAAAGAAAATGAATCAAAATTATTTTTAAAATATTTGAAAAGCATTGTTCTTGAGATCCTTTGTTTGGAAAACCAAAAATCCAAAGGGTTTCCTTTCTTCGTAAGGAGGGTGTACTAGAAATTAATTTATTTATTCCCCTGTTCGATAATGAATAAAGAATTGTTGACTATTAAAGAATATTTTTATAATTCCCTTAATCAATTGTTGTATTGACCATTATTTTAAAGCAATTAGAAAAATATCTCAATATATTTTATATAAATGTCCGAAAAGAAAGTTATTTAATTTGAATAGAAACATTTATACCGTTGGAACACCAGAATTAATCAAATGTATTATGGTGTCCAATTTGATTTTGATTGTTACCCTGAAAACGGTATAATTGACAATTTGAGAGTTGATGTCAATTGAAAACAAAAATTTTTGTAATCCATCCACCTTTTGCTGACAAGAAGTGTAGTATAAAACAATTCTTTGAAAGGGCAGTTAAAGAATCCATTGAAAAAAACAAAAGAACATTTTTTTGTTTCCTAATAATAGCTCAACAACTTAAATATGCTGAAATGTTGGATAAAATGTACTCAATTATATTTTTACGACCAATAGAGTTAAGAGGATATGAAAATGCTTTCCAAAACCTTTAATTACACTTGAATTAAGTAATAATCCATTAAATCAATTTTTTTTATATTTTTTATTTGAATAATTTTAATTTTGATGCAATCTTTATATTCAATTTGTAAATCAAATTCTTTGATCCACCATAAAATGTTCAATTAATTTGGCTAATTTATGTTTCATAAAAAACCATGTTTTATTGGTTTAGATAATTCACCAAATAATGCCGTTATTGTTATATTCCAGTTTCTATTTCAAATAATTTTTGAGTACTCAAACAACATCTCAATTTTATTTTATACAATTTCAAAATTAAATAAAAAAAAATTAGAAAAAGATGAGGATATTATTACTCATATTTGCAACATTATTGTTATTTTCAATGACAATAAGAGCACAAGAAAATAATAATGAAGCAACAACACCCATATCAACATTTGAAGAATTAAAAATCAAACAAATAGAATCCTATTGTGATAAGAGATCAAAAAGAGAATGTAAAGAAGAAAAAGATGCAAATTGCAAAGAACTTCATAAAAATACATGCATTGTTATTGAAACAAAATGGATACAAAAAGTAGAGCAAGAATGTGCATGTTCTTCCATAGAATGTGATGAGGAAGGAAATGCAAGAAAATGCAAGAATAAAATCTTAAGATGCGAAAAAGGATGCATCAAAAATGCATGTAAATTAAGAGCAAATAACGAATGCAATGGAGAGGTATAAAAAAATAGATATTAATTATTTTGTTATAAAATACTTCAGAGTTCAATTAAACCATCTATAATCTAATGAGATGTTCAAATATAAATAATATTTTACAAAATAGGAAAAATCTTGTGTAAAAATGAGCAGAAAAGGATGTCTAAGTGCCCATCTTCCAAAAAGAAAAAATCACGGAAATGGAAAACATCATAATGAGCATCATAATGAGAATCAACACAATAATGAAGGAAAAACTGATCAATTGACTATCCCTTCCATCCTTCTCCCCCTATCTCAACCAGATTCTCCGAAACAAGAGAAGAATAGAGAATTGAGAGGAATCAGAAGATTGTGCAAAAGATTATCCAGAAAACAATGCAAAAAAGATAAAGAATGCATCAAAGGTAAAAAAAAAAAGGAAATTGAACAAAATATAAATTATCTCGCTTCCAAAATCGTTATATCCTCATATTTTAACGAAATTTTACCTTCATCTTATAAATAAAAGCAAATACCAAAAGTTGTGAAGAAAAAGAATTGCAATGGAAACAAAATGTACTTACTCAATGTGCATGCGAAAGCGAGACTTGCGAAAGTTCAGAACTTCAAGTCTGTGAAAGAAGAAAGATGAAATGCCAAAGAAGATGTGTGAGAAAAGCCTGCGGTGCAAGATCCTTGGAAGAATGCAAAGATGATAAATCAAAAAAATGTGCAAAAAAGGCAAATAGAACATGTCGTAGAGCACATCACATCAGAAGACCAAAAAATCAAAATAAAGCACATCTTGATAAGAAAATTAGGCCCAATAAGCAAAAGAATGATAAATCCAAACAAAGATTGAGAGGGATTGTTAGATGGTGCAAGAAAAGGGCTCGTAGGGAATGTAAGGATGATAGAGATTGCAATATTGCCAAGAGAAAGGCATGTGAGGAATCTGAGGTGCAATGGAAGAGCGATGCCCTCTCCAAATGTTCATGCAAGGAGGATACCAATGATATAAGCAATGCTCCAGATCAAAAACCATCAAATGATATCAATGCCAATGATAAGAGCAATGATCTCTTCAATGAGGATAGTGGAAACATCATCATCAACAAATCCACCCGCAGCGACAAATCCCATCACAAACATCACAACAAGGGAAAGGGCAAAGGGAGAAAGAACAAAGGAGCATCCAAATGTGTGAGGAAATGTTTGAAGCGTGCTTGCAAAGCTCGTTCCCAATCTTTGCAAGAATGCACCTCTTCTTCCTCTTCTCCTCAACAAACCAAGAAATGTTCCCGTAAATTCAAGAAAGCATGCAGGAGAGCTCATTTAGGTCACAAGGCCAGAAATCACCACAAGAAAAACAAGTTCCTCCACAAGTACAAGTCTTCCAACTCTGCTTCTCTCAAATCTAATCTTGTCAAGAAGGATCTTCCTGATGAGTTTTCTGGAATCAGAAAGTTTTGTAGAAGATCTGCTAACAAACAATGCAAGAAAGATGGAGCATGTGTCGATGGTAAATTTATTAAAAAATCCCTATTTTATTTTTATTATTAATATTTTTATTTTATTTTATTTTTTATTTTTCATTTTTGTAAAGAGTTTTTTTATTTTTCATTTATTTTATTTTTATTTTATTTTTTATTATTTTTCATTTTTGTAAAGATTTTTTTCATTTTATTTTTTTATAGATTTTTTTTATTTTATTTTTATTTTTATTTTTTATTTTTATTTTTTTTTATTTTTATAAGATTTTATTTTTATTTTTTTTTATTTTTTTTTATTTTTATTTTTATTTTTTTTTATTTTTTTATTTTTCATTTATTTTTACATTTAATTAATCTTTTTTTTAGCTAAAATCAAAGCTTGTGAAGAAGTAGAATTGAAGTGGAGACAAAATGCACTCACTCAATGCAGTTGTGAAACTGAAACATGTGAAAGCTCTGACCCAGAAGTTTGCGCAAGAAGAACCCTAAAATGCCAAAAGAGATGTTTAAAAAAATCTTGCAAGTCTCGTGCTTTTGATCAATGCAGAAACGATTCTTCTGATGATTGTGTCAAAAAAATCACCAGATCTTGTAAACGTGCTCATATTCCAAGACGTTTCAATCGTCACTTGAAATCTTTCATTGGTTCAATGATGAAAAATATTTTGTTGAATGGTGTTAATTAAAAAAAAAATTAATTGATTTTAATAAAGTTTAATTGTTTCAATTTAATTGTTATTTGGCTTTCTAAAACTCATAAATTCAGAGTTATTATTGTTGAAGGTGTTTCCTACTTGGTTTGACATTTGGCCAAAGCTCGAAAACCCACCTCCTGAACCAGAACTGAACTGAGAAAAGCTGTCACCAGAGCTAAAGTTTTGTTGTAAGTTTGAAAAATCAACCTTTTGATCAAAAGAATAATTTTGCTGTGTTTGGTTGTTCGCAAGCAAGTTTACACCACCAGAAAAGAGGTTTGAATTATCTCCTCCAAAAATGTTGTTGTTATTATTGTTAAAATTGGACTGTTGATTGAACATGTTGTTATTGTTGTTGTTACTATTGTTATTATTCAAACTATTGAAATCCATTTTAAATTCAAAATTGTTATTGTTGTTTTGGTTGTTATTGTTATTATTGTTGAAATCAAAAATAGAAGTATTACTTGAGAACATACTATTATTATTAGAGAAAGGGTTGTTATTGTTGTCACTATTTCCAGAGAAAGGATTTTTGTCATTATTTCCAACACTCGAGAAAGGATTGTTATTGTTGTCGCTGTTTCCAGAAAAAGGATTGTTATTGTTGTCACTGTTTCCAGAGAAAGGATTGTCATTATTAGTATTGAAAAGGTTGGTGTTGGAAGTGAGATTGAAAGGGTTATTCTCTTGAGGTTTCTCGTTTTTCTTATCTCCAGTAGTGTTGCTCTCCAAGAAAATATTCTCAACCTTCTTGGAATCCAAGTTAAAGTTCTCCTTGGTGTTAAAGTCAAAAGGACTTTTCTCTTGAGGTTTTTCTTTGTCCTTTGGAGAGTCATTGTGGCTGCCAAGATTCAAGTTGGTGAAGAAAGTATCACCCATATCTACCTTGAATACGTTGTCTCCACCACTCTTTTTGTCGGATGTGCCACTTGTTTTATTTTGGGGAGAGTTGCTCTTGGGTACTGATGAAAAATCTGTAGTCGGAAATTGAAAATCAAAAGTTCCTCCCTCTGTTTTCTTGTTGGAATCCTGATTGGATGGAAAATCAAACAGAGATTTTTGATTCTCAGAATCTTTGTTAATGTTAAACGTGAAATCAGTAGCACCGAAATCAAGTTTGAGCTTAGGATCCTTGGTATCAAACGCCTTATCTTCCTTTTTTCCCTTTTTATCATCAGAATCTTTCTCATTTCCACCCGGAGAAAAGAAATTGGCGACATCCTTATCGATTTTGAACATGTTGGAGTAATCAGTGCTTCCCACAAACATGCTGTTCATATCATTAGTGGGTTTTTTGAGATTAGAAGCTCCATCCTTCTTGTCAGAAGATTTCTCTGGTTTATCTCCTCCTTCATTCTCAAAGATGTTGAAGAGATTCTTGTTGGGAGGTGTCTCCTTGCCTTTCGGGTTGAAAGTCTCGTTCCCCATGTCGAAAGAAAAGTTGGTGCCAATCTTCTTGCCAATGTCGAAGATCTCGCTCTCATCGCCTCCGCCCTTGCTGTTGGCCTTGACGAAACTCTTGAAAACTTCCTCATCACCCTCATCCTCCTCTTCCTCATTGTAATCCTCCTCTTGATCATCATCATCGTCATCGTCATCGTCGTCATGATCATGCTCAGAAGTATCGGGAGTATCTTTTTTGATGGGTTGGATGATGGGTTGTTTGCTTTGTCTCTGGTGGGGAGGAGATTGAGTTTTGGCTTGTTGTTGATGTTGTTGTTTTCCTTGGTTGGTGCTTTGTCTTTTTTGGGTAAACTCTGTTAGTTGGAATATTTCTTGTTGTTGCTGTTGCTGTTGTTGCTTTGGTGGTGTTTTCTGAGCACTTTGGCGTTGAAAGAGAGTGTTTTGTTGTCTATCATCTTCCTCTCCTTCTTCCTCGTCACTTCCCTCACTGTCAGTCACTTCATCCACACCAAAAGATCTGTTGTTTAGGGAAGGAGCGCGAGTTTTTTGTTGGTTGGAGTTGGAGGGAGCATTCAAAAGGTTTGAAAAGGAAGAGTTGCTTTCCTTCTTTTCTATCTTTACCACCTTCTTCGCTTTTTCGGTTGATTGTCTCGAGAAAGGAGAAGGATGTTGGTTGCTAGGAGGAGATCTCACAGTGATGTTCTCAAAGCGAGTAGGAGAAGAGTACTCCCTGCTCTTATTCAAGTTTGTTCTTCTCACCAAGTTTTCGTTTTGGTTGATCTGAGAAAGAACGTTCTTTTTGACTTTATTGAACAAATCTCTATTATTTTCAAACTCCTCCAGTTGATTGCTTTGTTTGATGTTATCCGTCAAAGAAGTGTTCTTGTTTCTTTGCATTGCTTTGAGGTTTTTGGTCATTTGGTTCGCTTCGATGTCGAGATGAACGGTTTGTTCTCGGATGTTCTTGATAATTTCCGGTATTGCTCTTCCTGCCCTGCTGACTTTCTTCTTGTTCTGCAAATTCTCTCTGTACTTGAGCTTTTCGGAGATATCTGAGATTGTTTTTTCGAGCAACGAGAAGCCATTTTCCACTTTATTTTTGATTTCGAGTGATTCTGTATCCAAAGGTTTGTTTTTCAAGACAGATTCGTTCTTTTCATAACAAAGAGATTGAACATAATTGAATTTTGTGATCACTAAAGGAATTAAAAAAGTTTTTTTAAAATTATAAAAATTTTTTTTTTTTGTTTTTTACTTTCTTCATTTGATTTCTTGAGCCTTGTCTGTTCGTTAGTTTGATTTTGGTAATTGACAGAAGAAACTTTGTTGTTCAAAGCTTCCAATCTCTCGGAGAAATCGTTGAGATACAAGTTTTTTTCTTCAATTTTCTTGTCAAAGTTCTTTATGTATTTCTTGATGTTCTTGATTTCTTGAGAGACAGAAGAGGAAAGGTTGTAGATTGCTGTGGAGAAAGGATTGTTGAACTTTGGAGCTTCTTGTGGAGGTTTTTCTTTCTTTTTCACATCGAGATTGTCGGTAGTTTTCTTCAGAAAGCTGACCTTGGACTTTGGGACAGTTGTTTGTTCTTCTTTTTTGAAATCGTTCTCGAAATTCAACTTGAACCCTTGGTTTTCTTTGAGAGGATTCTTTTGATCGTTTTCTACTTTGAATTGATCTATTTTTGGGCTTTCTTTCTTGTTATTATCAACAAAAGAATTGAAATCCATTTTGAAAGTACCAGAAGGATCCTCTTTGTCTTTCTTTGGATCAACTTTAGATCCCTTATCCTTCTTTTCTGTGTTTTCGTTAAAAGAAGGAAAATTCATTTTGAAAGTATCTTCTTGTTTATCTTCTTTGTCATCAAAAGAAGGAAAGTTGGTATTAGACTTGAAAGGATCTTCTTCCTTTTTGACTTTAAAAGGATCAGATTTAGGA
>JAMYWO010000147.1:66419-89972 GCA_024220525.1 Cochliopodium minus
GATTGCTTTAAAGGATCTTCTTTAAACAAATTAGAGAAATCATGATTCTTAGCAAAAACATTTTCAAAGGTACCGTCTCCCCCAAAATTGAAATCTGTTTTGATACCAAAAGGATTTGGATCTTCTTTGGGAGGTTGAGGCTTTGGCTCAGGCTTTTTGTCGATTACAGGAGGAGTAGGTTCAAGAGGAGGAGGTACTTCATCGTTTGTATTGTTGGGTTCGGGGACAGGTATCTTCAAATTGGCAGAAGACTGGTTCACAGTGTCTTTTTTTGGTTCGGGGGGTTTAACAGGATTCACTCTAGGAGGAGGAGGATTCACTTGGGGTTGAGTGTTAGATTGAGAAGGTATGCTAGAAGGAGCTTTGATAAGATCTTTCAACTTGAAAACTTCATTGTTGGGATGTTCCACCAAAAAGTACAAAGTCACGTGTCCATTGTTGTCCAAAATGTATATGATGGGGGATCTTGGAAAAGTGGTTTCATTTCCTTCAAAGGTGGCGCTGGGTTGAAAATCCATGCAAGTGTAATCCATTGCAATACCAATGATTTTGTTCTCACTTTCCTCCAGATAAGGAATAGAGAACTGGAAAATAGAGTTACAATGAGATCCAATTTCGTCTGGCTTTACATTAATTGCAAGAATTTCTTCGATGTTCGTTTCCAAAAGGATCTGTTGTTGCATACAACAATAGTGGGTCCTACAATCATTGTGTTTGAAGTTTCCCTCTATAAATTCAATGGGAGAAGAGAATGGGTTTTCGGATCTCATGAAAAATTGGTAGGATCTTCCCTCATCTTCCTTATCCATCTTCATGATCACCAATGTATCTTTGATCTTCCAATCCACGAAATGGATCAGATTGGTAGCTTGATCTTCTTCTTGATCTGGATGTTTTGGAACTTCTATCCTTTTCTTCTGTGCAGAAAAAGCATCCAACAAGAGTATTGTGCCATCATCACATCCACAGATGATCATAGATTTGATTGGATTCAATGCAACTATAGGAATTGTGAATTATAAGAATCGATTGACATTTTTAATTTGTTTTTTTTTTTCTTCTTACATGATAAGATGTTCCCTTTGTGCAAGGATGTACTTTCTTCCAATTTTATCACTTTCACCCTTTTCAATTCATTCTCTCTCTCATTTATTTTGAAGAGGATATATATCAATGCTTCTTTATCTGACCATTCCAATGAGATGATATCATTATCAAATTTCAGATTGTATTTCTCTTTGAAATTCTTTTCCAAATAAAATAATAATAAAATAAGGGTTGATTTATGAAAGGTATAATTTGAGTTGTAAAATCGATATTGGATTTTCGAAATGGATATATTTTTTTGCTTTTTTATTAGAATGATAAATTGAGAAATTTTCTTTATTTTTTTTTTACCCCTTTTACGACATTTGAGAATTCAAAGATCAATATGGATCTTTCACAAACCACTCCAAAGAATTTCTCAGATGGAGAGAAATTGATTTGTTTGACGTAAAAATTTGAGCCCAAATCTAATTCCAACTTCTCTTTCATTACTGGTCTTGTGGTGAGCTCATTATTCTTTGTCTTTTCCATCAAATCATATCCAACCTTCTGTATATCTTTGTTAAGATAGAAATAGACCTTTGATTTGAATCCTACGACAGTATATCCAAAGTTGTTAGAGATGGCTATACAATTTCCCACTTTCTTCAATTCCTCTTCATCATCAATGATATCTCCCTCATTAGTTTTGATTGATCCTATTTGGATAGAATAGGTGAGATGATTATCATATTGCACAAGATTTTTCATTTCTCTTTTCACGAATATAATAAAACGATTTTTTTTTTTTATTAAACATAGGAGAATAGAAGGAAAATCAAAAAATTTTTTGATCTTTTTTATCAATCAAATAAGCAATCAAGTGAAAAAATATTTTTCAAATACATTTTTTTACAAGAGCAAACAAATTAATTCAAAGATAAATAAATAAATAAATTTTTTTTAATAACAATTTTTTTTCCTTTAATCTTTTCTAATGTGTGTTAGATCAAAGAGTTAGAAATAATAAACAACCACTGATTAGTGTGCAAAGTGGAACTAGATTCATTCAAATAAGACTGAATATCAATGTTCTCTTTGTAGTTCTCAAGAATTCTACGAGCTATATCTTTCTTTGATGAACGTTCTTTGTTTGGTGTGTTGGCTTGATTGGTGTTTTGATCATCCAATTTGAGATTCAAGAAGATCTTCTTGAAGATTTTTCCTTGTGGTGTCTCTTTGACAGGTGTCTCTTTATTCTCTTTGACAACTTTGATAGGTTTTGGTCTTTGGATCGTAACAAAGTCAAAGACTAAATAAAAAATAAAAAATAAATTATAATAAAATAATAAAATAAAAAATAATTTGTTTCTACGCTCATCTGATATTTCATTCTTTTCTTTGTTGTAAGATTTAATGTTCTCTTCAATGACGGTCTCGTTGATCAAGACTTTTTCCTCATCTTTTGACAAATCAAAAAACACTTTCTCAAGGAAACTTGCGCTGGGTCTCTTTTCGTAATTTTTTTGCCAACAACTCTCCATTATTTCTATCACCTAAATAAAAAATGAATAAAAATAAATAATTAATTTTAAATAAAAAATTTAAAAGATAAAAAATTTAAAAAATAAAAATTTAAAAAAAATAAATATAAATAAAAAAAGAAATAAAATTAATATTTTTACATTCTTATTCCATTTTTCATCTATTTTAGGTCGGAGATTTTTGAAGATAATTTCCTTTTCTAATTCTACATTGAAAAGTTGGTTTTCTTGAAAAGGAATCTTCTGTGACATAATTTCCCAAACAACAATAGCTGATTTAAAATTAAAGAATTAATTAATTAATGAAATTGTTGAAAAATATAAAAAAAGAAAAAATTTATTACCAAAACTGTAAATATCAGCTTTCTCGTTGTATTTCTAAAGTGATGAAAAATAAAATATGAAAAATGAAAATAAAAATTAAATTAGTTTTTTAAAAATGAATAGAAATTTATTATTTTTAGGAAAATTAAATTTTATTTTTTAGAATTATAATTAAAAATAAAATAATTAAAAATTAAATTAAAAAAAATTTTAAAAAAAATTATTTTTTTACATCTCCTATTAAAAACTCGGGAGCCATCCATAAAGGATTGTCCATGTAATCTCTACCTGTTGCATAGTCGACAACAAAGCTAGAAGAACCAAAGTCACATAGTCGGAGGGACAATGGTTCGTTGTTGACGATCAAAATGTTCAAACTTTTCAAATCTCTGTGTATGATCTTTGGCTCGAACGAGTGTAAGATGTCCAATGATTTGGCTATTAAAAAATTATTAAACAAAACAAAACAAAACAAAAAATTTAAAAATCAAGAAAATAAACAAACAAAAATAAATATTGAATAAAAATTGAAAATAAAAATGAATAAAATGTAATAATTTTAAAAATAATTTTAAATAAATTGGGAATTAAAAATAAATAAAATTAAAAAAAAAGAAAAAAATTGAAATAAAAAAAAACAAAAGAAAACAAAAAAAAAATGTTAATAATTAAAATAAATTAAAAAAAATAAAACAGTGATTAATAAACATAAAATTTAAAAAAATAATTAAAAAAACGTTTTTTGGACCTATTTTTTCGCAGATGGAATATTTATGTTGGACGTTAGGAGATGTAGAGTTGAGGTACTGGGATAGATTTCCTAAAGGAGCGTATTCGATGATGGCAGAGTATGGGTCATTTGTGAATCCGTACATTTTCACTATTTCATCTTTATCTTTCAACTCATTCAAAATGAAAACTTCTCTCCTATATTTTAAAGATAAATTTATAAAAAATAATCTGATAATAAATAAAATAAAAATCTTCAATAAAAAAATAAAAAAATCAAATCAAATCTAATTAGTTAATCTGAAAAAAAATCAATAACAAAATCAATGAAAAAAAAAAAAAAATATATATAAAATTAAAGATGTTAATCAAAATATAATAAACAAAAAAATAAATCAAAATAACAATTAAAAATCAAAAGTAAAAATAAAAAAAAAATCAATAAAAAATAAAAATAAAAAACAAAACAAAAAAAAATAAAATTAATTTGAAAATTTAACTAAAAAATGAAAATTAGTTGAAATTAAAAAAGATTGTTTTTTACCTCCAACAAGCTATCAAGTGAAAATTTTCTTCGAGAGAATCATCATAATCGTCGATTTGGTTGAGCCTTTTGACTGCCACCGTGTTATTTTGGTAGACTGATTTGAAGATGGTACCTTGACTTCCTGCGTGCAGACACTCATTCACTTCGAGATTTCCTGTAATAATGAAAGACTTTGGGAAAGGGTATTGGAAAGACAAATAAGGTGCAATATCATTTATGTACAATAATCTAGGAATAAAAAAAATAAAAAACAAAATTTAAAATGAAATAATTATAAATTAAAAAAATTAAAAAAAAATGTTTAAAATTAAAAATTGAAAAAAACTGTTTTCAATCAAAAAATTAAATAAATTAAAAAAAATGATTTTTTAAAAAATGATTCAAAAAAATGATTCAAAAAAAATAATTTAAACAATAGAAATTGTTTAAAAATAATTTTTAAAATTAATTCACAATGAAAATTTAAAATTTTTTTGAAAGATTTTTACCTATCACAAAATGGACAAATCAAAGAATTTCTTTCCAACAACTTTTTCTCCAAAATGTTAGTTTCTATGATGTTCTCGCAACAGTAGAGGGGAGAATAGCCCTTGTAGATGAACTGCCTGAACTTGCGGCCGAACTGGGGAGAGGACTCGATGATTTCGTTGATCACAAAAAACACTCGGAAAACATCTTCACCTTTCACTCTAAACTTCAAGTAGGTTCCCTTTCTATCCTTGAAGATGCCAAACACGATGATGTTGCTCTTCAAAGAAAAGATGAAGAGATCTCTGTAAAGTTTCAAAGGAATGACGTGTTTCATTTGAGAAACTTGGAAGAGGATGCGGTTGATGAAGTGGAAGGAGTAGACGGGGATTACGTACCATTTTTCGAACTCGTCGAGCTTTTCTTTCTTGGAGTTCAGTTCGCTTTGGTCGGAGGTTTTGGATAAACTTGGATTCAATGTGAAAGCATCCCAAAACTCTTTTATCGTTTCCCAGTCGAAATTCGGTTTGGGAAGCGAAGAGGGGACGATGAAAAGCTTCTTTTGTTCAGGAACAATGTTGTTTTTCAATTGTTTTGAAATGAATGGGTTTGTTTCGAAGAGGAGCACTCCCTGCACTTTTTGAAGGAACTTGATCAATGTGAAAATTTCCAGTGGAGAAAACAGTGTGTTGTTGAGGTGCAACATCTCATAGTAGAAGAGGAAGATGTCCAAAACACCGTTCTTTGAACATTTCGTCATTTTGGCCAAAAGTGGCAACATGAAGGTGGGTTTCAAAAGAATAGATTTGTTTACATCCGCAATGTTTTCGCCAAGATAGATGATCGATCCAAAGTTTTTCAGATTTTCGAGCTCGTATTTGAAATCCTCCTTCTTTACCAACCCTTGTGCTATTCTATCAAACTCCTTTTTAGAGATCAAAGGCAGATATCTGAATTCGGATTCACTTTCTAACACCTGTTCGAGTTGCATCTGCGAGTAATCTATTTTGGGAAACAAAGAGATTTGTTTTTGGAGGGCATTGAGAAAGTTTTGTTGATTATCAGATGAAGTGTAGTTATAGTTGGAGATGTTGTTGAACATCTTTTCTAAACTTTTGGAGACGCTGTTTTCACTGTCCCTGATTTTCTTTTTTTCGGTGGGAAGATTAAAAAACTTTCCGAAAACATGCACATGTCCTTGACTTTGAGATCTGATTGCAAACAGTCTTGATACAAGTTCATTTCCTTTCTCAATCGTATCAGATATCACAACAAAGATGTGTTCGTTCACGTTTCCCCATTGGGAAATAAATTGAGAAAAAGTGGTGATGTTGTCAAACCCAATAACATTCAAAATGGCTTCTCCGTTGAAAACTTCGACTTTGGAAAAGAGATTATCAAATTCTTCGTAGGAGCTGTCTTTTTTAAAGGCTCGCCCGCTCCCTTTCTCTTGAGAACTATCATCTGTGTCATAACTATTGTTTGGAGAGTATAAAACATCCTGTTGAGATAAAGATTCGGGATTGAGATTCATAGTGCTTGCATATTTGATAAGCTTCTTTTTGATGAAGAGCTGTTCATCGTCATCATTAAGCAAGGCGACACTTTTCCTTACTACAACATCTTTCTTTTGAAGGATGAATTTGTTGACAAAATAATCGAAATCAGGCTTTTCTTGAAGAAGGACGCACAAATTGAGAGATCTTCTGGTGATCTTTTGTTCACCCAAACACTCTACTATCTTGATCAACTGTTCCATATGATCTTTGTTCACTTTCTCTTGATCCAAAACAAAATTTTCGAAAGGGAGCTTCATTTGTGGATTTCCCGATAAAAATAATTGATCCAAATTGAGGAGGATCTTGGCAATTTGAGGAGGTAATTGTGCGATGTTGTTGTTTCTCAAATCCAATTTCTTGAGGTTTTTCAAAGTGATGATGTGAGGTGGAATTATCTTCAACTTGTTGTTGCTTAGGTTGAGTTCAGTGAGATGAGAAAGTAGATAGATGTCGTAAGGTATGTTCTCTATGTCTCTCCCAGAAAGATTCAAAACACTCTGTTTGCTTGCCCAACTTTTGTAGATTTCTTCTTTTATTGGATGGATCAAGTTGTAACTGAAGGTTAACTCTTTCAAAGTGGTTACATCAAAAAGATCGTAAGGCAAAACTGACAAAGAATTTTGATGCAACGATAGAACTTTGAGATTGACGAGCTTTATGAAGAGATCAGGAGCTATCTCGTGAATATTGTTGTTGTGAAGAAGCAAAACTTGTAATTTGGTGAGCTCAGAAAGAAAAGGAGGGACATGGATGAGCTGATTCTCACTGACATCCAAAATGGTGAGATCTTTGAACTTGGACAACTCCTGATCGATAGACTCGATCCTGTTCATCCCCAAATACAACTCTTCAATGAAATTGAGATCGAATATCTGTTTTGGGATCTCCTTCAACTTATTCGAAGTAAAATTGATTCTCTTCAAGTTGTTAAAGTTTCCCACATCCTCAAAAACGTTGTCAGGTATGTTTTCGTTGATGAGACCGAACCAAGAAAGATCTAGTGTGATCATGTCAGATTTGATGGTCTTATCTTTTTCAAAGTAGTGCAAAGCGTTGTTCTTTTCAATTTTGGGAGGGAGGATCGAGTTTATCTCGTTGAATTGCTTGTTTTCGAAGCTTTTTCTTTTTACCAAAGTCGAAACTTTGTTCAAACTCTTTGCCTCTAATTTCTTTCTCGAAAAATATTTCTGAAACACTTTGATCAAAACGTTTTCGTTGAAAGGAGAGATAGGAGAAAGAGAAATCAAAGTTTTCCACTTCAAACTTTTGTTGTCCAATATCTCCTTGCTGATTTTGTGTCTCGTAATCTTCTTTAAGTTTCTCGCAAGAAAGATGTTTGCTCTTTCAACAAGGCCAGTGTTGTTGAAATAGATTGTAAAGAAGAATTCGATCAAAGGAAGTCTTGGATTGGTCTCGCTCGCTTTGATGAGTTTGTTAATACATCTTGCGGAGATATTGTTGTTGGAGATATCCAATGTGTTGAGTTTGTTGCTGAATCTAAATAGGGTTTTGACAAATGGATAAAGAGCCTTTTCGTCAAATTTGCAAGCAGAAAGGTAGATTTTGGAAATAGAAGATACAAAAGTGAGATCCAACAATCTCTCCAACAATTTTGTATCAAATTGATTTTTGGAAAAGTCAATAGTTTCAACACTCGTGTTTTTAAAAAGAGAGTTGATGATTTGAAGAAAAATATTGTTCATTGTGACAAAGTTATCTTCGGAAAGGATTTTCACATTTACAATTCGGAGCTCCTTTATCTGACAAAGAGGTTTCTTCAAATGTTCACAGAGCAAAGAAACATAAGAAAGTTTGGGTATGTTACACTCGTACAATCTCAAAACTTGGATATGAGAAGTAGAAATAGAAAAAAGGATGTTTTTCACAACTTTTTTTTGCATCAGTCCTTTCAACTCGAAGAAATAGGCTTTTTTGTTTGGTATCACTTTCTTAGAAAGAGTATCAAAGCAAGAACTGTCAAACTTGTGGAAAATAGGGTTGAAACACAAATAGTTTCCATTCTCCTTTAGGTTGTTTTGGAGATAATTGCTGCAAGTGGTTTGTTTGATTCCTTTGAAAAAAGATTCGATCCAAACATTGGTGACACGAAATGATTCTTCAGAAAAACTGTTGACAAAAAAAGTAGAAAAGCCACATTGATAGTTGAGAGGAAGCACATCCGTAAAATCTTGTGTTATTTTCTCCCTATCTTTATCTTTAATCATGTCTCTGTCGTTCCTGATGACTGTATAAACAGGAATCTTCCCAATGTATCCACCTTGTTCATGGCAAGAATTCATGACAACTTTAAAAGCCCTCATAGTGCTTCTATCGATCGTGACATCTTCAAAATAAGCTCCGTTTGCAAAAAAGAGAATGAGATCAACTCCCAAAAACTCTGGGTGAAACTCAAAATTCTTCACAACAGATTCCATGCTGTCCACTGGATTTTCTTTTTTGGTTTGAAAGCCACCAACAGAGTATCTGTTCTGCACATGATCGATTTCCTCCTCCTCCTTTCTGATGCTGTCGAAAATGTTTTGCGATTTCGATTTTCCCACGGTAGATTTTCCCTCCATCAAGTTGAAATAAGAGTTTTTGGTGGTGATGTCCAAAACCAACCACTTGACAACAGAAGTGTCGTTTTTGCAATGATAAATCAACATGTTTTTCCCATTGATATAAACAGATTCGTGAGAAAAGATGATATACTTGTTCGCCAAGATAAACTTTCGCACAAACTCGTTCTTCCCACTTGCTTTGTTCCCGACCAAAAGAAAGCTTCTTTGAGTCTTCACCATTAGATTGGTGCTTCTTCTCTTTGGCGTTTCGATCTTATAAATACTTTCAAAGTGAGAAAGTTGGTTGCCCTCAAAGAGAATGTCAGTAATGATGGAAAACTTGGACTCCTCCATCTTGTTCAACTTTGTATCAGACATCTTTTGACAGGTCCAAACAATTTTTTTTGGAAGAGAACTAAAATGTTCTGAGCCTTCTTTCAACAAATCTTTATCCTTGATATCTTCAACACCATGAAACCACTCGTCTACCAAACAATTTGAAGCAAAAGGCCTTTCGTTTTTCTTTTTGGTGAGGAGTTTCATGATGAAATTTTTGGCTTGAAGAGAAATAGTGTTGTCTGTTATTTCAACTTCTCTGTTAGTAATGCCATTCTTCAAATCTCTGTAAGAATTCAAAGAAAAAGGATAATCACCAACCAATAATATAAACAAAATAATTCCCACTGCCCAAATATCCGAAGCTACAATAATGTAATACAAAAAATAATTTTAAAAAAAAATTTAAATAACTTATTTGTTTTCTTACAAGTTGAATATTCTGAGTTCGTAAAAATTTCGGGAGCAGCGAATAGTGTGTTGGTATGTACTTTAGAGCTTGACATATGAATTGAATGTCCAACAAAAAACTGTTTTTTCTTTACCACAATATTATGTAGTCCAAGATTTCCATATACAATTCCTTTCAAAAAAAATAAATTTAAAAAAATAAACTTAAAATATTTTTTAAAAAATATTTTGAAAAATAAATTAAATTTCCCATTTTACCTTGTTTATGTATATAAGATAAAAAATTCAACATATTAAATGCAAGTTTCCTAACAGTGTCTTCGTTGTAATTAGTTATATGATGTACAGTGGTTTCCATTTTAGGATAAGCAAGAAAAGACAAATTATCAAAGAACAAATCACACTTCATGTCCTGGAAAAACAAGTAACTGTCCTCATTCTCTTTGATGTAAAAATGGATTCCGATATGATTCTTGTGATATACTCGCTTCCAAATTTGAATACACTTTAACATCTTTTTTACCTCGGTCTTCTTGAAACAGTAGACTTGTTTTTCGAGCTTTGGGATGAAAGAAAGGGCTTGTTTTTGAATTCCCTTTAGCTTTTTCGAGAAGATTATCTCTTTGGGTGGAAGTTGCTGATTGATAGAAAAATTACTCATCGATTGTTTCTCTATCATGAAGATAATTTCATTTTCGTCTGCAAATTCATGCATGTAAGTCACATGATATATGATTCCCCTTTTTTTGTTTCAATATAAATTTTAAATTGAAAATTAAAGGTGATATTTTTGAACATTTTTTGGATATATAAATATAATGTAAGATCTTGGGAAGAAAATATATCTTGGAGATAAAATTAAGAGATTCTACAAATAATTATGAGTATTTATTTCGTTTAAGTGAAAATGAAATTAAAAATAAATAAATATCTGTTGAGAAATGTTGAAATTTCATTTAAAGATTGTTGTGAAATTTAAATTTTGTAGATTCTTTTTTTTTTACATGTTGAAAATAACTTTCCCTAAAGAAAATGCAACACTCCTTTCATCAACGGATAATGTTTTTTGAATAAAATCAACTATATTCTTCCCCGATGCCGATTTTGGAATGATTTGATCGCATATCTTGTCATAATGATTAGACAATTCCAATTTCACGTTCATTATCTCTATCATACTCTTGAGATTGTTTTTATATTCTATTATTTTTATTTCTGAAGTTACTGTCTTTTCTGTCTAACATTTTCACAATAGGAGTGAATATTGAGAGAAAAAATATTAATTTATAAAATATATTGCTTTAGTTGAAAAAGTATTTTATCATTTATAGTTCATTTTATTGGGAGTAAAATATATTTTTTTTATTTTTTTTTTTTTGAATTATTTTTCTTACTATTTTGCACACAGTCAATTCATTCAATTTCTTCTTTGGATCCAATGCTTCGATTAATTCTTTTTCGACCATCTTTGCCAAAATTTTGTTTGAATCGAATTTGTCGAACTGATAATCCTCTATTAGAAATTTTAATACATCTTTGACCGCAAATGTATATTGTTTATTCTTTTCTTTCAATTCAATGTTGAATATCATCTCTTTGAATAATGTTAACTGGGCAAATATAAGTGAATAAAAAATGAGAGGAGATATATCAAAGACATATTAAAAAAAATCTAACAATATCCAATCCATGATTATTATTATTTTGACTGAATTCCATATCCATTCTTTCAAGGATGATCAAAATTTTTTTTTATTTTTTTATTTCAAAAGGATCATTTTTAGTTGATTAAAAATAGTTAGATATCTAAAAAGGAATTTGTGTTTTGTTTCAATTCAATTATTGAATTTTTAAAAATTCAATAATTCTCAAAGAAGGAATGTCTTTATTGTAATTTTCAATGTTAAATTAATAAAAATTTCTTTTGGCAAACAACCCATCTTTATTTGTTTTAATAGAAGATTTTTTCAAGATCAAAACATATTGATTCTTTTTCTATGTTTTTGAAATAAAGGTGGAATTCTTTAGAAACAATTTCTTCTCTTTTTAAATTTTTCAGTGAAAAAAAAAAAATGAAGAATGGATATATATTGGAAGATTCTGTTGAGAGTGAAGATAGTGGTGAGATTAATGATGAAGACTTGGATATAATCTTTTATAATCCCGAATCAATTAACTTAAATGAAGGTAAATATAATGAGAAAAATAAATTGAGAAAATTCTATTTAAATTGATTCTATCATGGTTGAATATTCTCATTTATTGGATCTAAACATTTAAATTTTTATTCTCTTGAAAACCTCTTATTTTTTTTTTTGAAAAAGCTTTAAAGGGAGAAGATATTGCAGAAGAAGTGGCATATTTTTTTACAAACACAAAATTCAGCACTTACGATCCTGTCAAAGAGAAAATGTTTTTTATGAGACACCATTTCGAGCCGCAAGATAACAAAGTGTTTGCAAACAGACTAGTCTACTATGAAGGATCTCCTGTAAATTTTTTTTTTATCAAAAATATTAATTCAATTTTATTCTTATTTAAAGTTAATGATGGCTTGTGCTTTTGGAAAAACAAAACAAGCTGTTTGGATTTGCAAGAATTACCCTAAAAATTTGAGCAATCATTCAGGAAAAGCAGAAATACAATCTCAAAATAATAATTTGACAAGAGAACTGATTAAAAAATATGAAAATTGGACGGCTTTGCATTTTTGTAAAAAAAAAGAAATCATTTAAAGAAGAATTATTTAAAAAAAATATTTAAAAAGGTGCAACTGGTGGAAATGATAGTCTATTTGAAATATTAGTCAATAAATTTGACGCTAATATGGCTGAAAACTGTTATGATTGTTTGTGTTATTCGAATGACATCACGACAATGAGATCACTCGAGTTTTTTTTCATTAATAAGGGTTGGAGCCGCCAAAACTTCAAGTATTTGAGTGAAGAGTTGAAATTAGCCGTTAAACATTTGATTTTAATTGCCAAAATAAAGTATGAAAAACAAAACCTTCCTCGAATTCCCAGTTGGTTTCTTTCGTTTTAAAAAAATTTAATTTGTATTTTGATTGATTTTTTTTATCATTAGGGGTAATGATTGAAATGATTATAAAGTTTATGATTTTGAATGATGTTTACCAGAGAAGGAAAGAGTACATAGGATATTTTGATTATTAATGATTTTTTTTTTTTGTTTTGGAAAAGAAATAAAGTCTATTGTGATTTTTTTTGATCATTTTGTTTTAAATTGTCGAAAAAAATATGTTCTAATCTTCTTATCTAAAAAAACGAAAAAAAACAAAAACAAGGCCAGAATTTAAAACTCAAAAAACCAAATAAGGATCCAATATTTTACTATTTATTGATTTTATTATTCATTTTCCTTTTTAACTCTTGATATTCTCCCACCATTTTAATTTGATCATTTTTCAATGATTCTAATTGTTGTTTTTTCTCATTCAATATCTTTTCTTGGTATTTGGTGGTGAATTTTGAGCTGACAATAAAGAATTCGATTGATTTTATGAAATCTGGTACAACTCCTGCCTCCAATTTATACAATTTCTTATTGATAAATAATCCCATATATAATCCCCCTCCTTGACATTTTGTTTTTCCTTTAATTAAAATAAAGGAAATAATTGTGGTTGATAAGAATTATTTGAATATAATAAATTGGTCTTTACTATCAAAAAAATCATTTTCATTTCCACTATCCAAAAATTTTATTTTGGTTGTTGAATCAATCCAATCAAGAAAATCATTGGCCAAATTCACAAAATTATTTTGATACATAACTGATGCCTCTGGAGAATAGACACACAAATTCACATGAATGTTATTGCTTTTTTCATCGTCATTTTTTGCAGGCAATAAAATCACCCTATAAGAAATATCTTTGTATTGAATACATTTATATTTGGGAATGAAATTCATTTTTTCAAAGATAATTCAAAAAATATCAATGCAATTTTTTTTTTTTTCTTTCTATTTAATTTGAGCTAAAAATCATTAAATTAAAATCATGAAATTAAAATCTTCATAAAATATCCTATTTAACAAAAAGATTTTGAAAATTATGTAAACATGTGCTATTAACCTCTATATCCAACATCAATTGATCTATTTCATCAATTTTGTTTTTGTACTGCTTTGAATATTGAAAATTTGATTGGATGATGAATTCTATAGAGATCAATTTGTCATCATAACCTTGATATTTTTTCAAAAAAATCCATTTGTTATTTATAAATAGACCAAGGCAATCAGCAATTGATGGATCAACCTTTTTTGCTTTTATAAAATAAATATATTAACCCAATTCTTTATTCACTAATATGTTTACCTTCAATGATATTATCCTTATCTTCATCTGAAAAAAATTTGTGTTTGAATCCTCCATTAGAGAAAAGATCAAGCCCAAATTGGTTCATATTTTTGACATTTTTTTCGAATTGAATAAATTTGTGAGGATCATATATAACCAATTTTGCTCCATTTAAACCTTTTGGAGGTAAAATGATCAATCTATAAATAATTTCATTCATTACTAATGTTTTATGGAAAGAAATTCTCTTCATTTTTTTTATTTTTTAAAGTTAAATCAAAATATTGATCAACTTCAAAATTGAACAATTTAAATTATAATGAAGAAGATAGATGGAATTGATTCACAAAATTTTTACAAAGAAATTAGAAGGAGGATTTTTAAAAATAAAAAAAAATGAAACTTAAAAAATTGACTGCATTCAAAAATAAAAACAATATATTTCTCAAGAACAAAAGTTTTTTCAGTACATCTTTAAAAGGAAGAGTTGCATGTGTCACTGGTCAGAAATTTAAAAAAATTGTATTTTTTATTTTTTCTTTTTCAATCATCAAATAGGAAGCACAGCTGGTAAAATTAATAAATCAACAGAACATTGAATCATACTAAAATAAATCTAGGTATTGGTGAAAAAATTGCTGAATTGCTTGCTTTTAATGGATGTGATGTAATGTTGAATGGATTATTGAGTGAGAATGATGGAAATGAAAAGGCAATGCAACTCAGTAAAAAAACTGGCTCAAAAATAAAATATCTCAAATCGGACATCTCCATCGCACAATCTTGCAAAGATTTGGTGTTAGAAACTAACAAAGTATTTGGAAATGGGCCTCATATATTGGTCAATAATGGTAAAATATTTTTGAAAGTGATTAAAATATTAATATAATATAAATCGATCAAAAAATGCTTCAGGCAATCAATCATTTGATTTGTTAAAATCTATCAACAAATCTAATGATATTTCTTTCATTATATTATTTCGTTGAATTTAATTTATATTTTAAAAAAATTAAAGCTGGAATTCAACATGTATCACCAATAGAAGAATTTTCTGACAACATGTGGGAAAAAGGTATATTTTTTTGTTAGAGTTAAAGAGGAAAAAAATTCAACGAAATAAAAAAAAATGGAAAATAGTTATTGCAATCAATCTTTCATCTGTTTTCTATACAACCAAGACTGCAATTCCATTCATGAAGAAGGAAAAATGGGGAAGAATTATAAACATCTCATCTGTTCATGGATTGATAGCATCTAAAGATAAATCCGCTTATGTTGCTTCTAAACATGGGGTTGTTGGTTTTACGAAAACCATAGCATTAGAATTGGCAGGATCAGGTAAATAATTATATTTCTCATTCAACTTCCATTTATAAATGTATATTATCTCCTTATATACCCTTTTTAATTGAATATCATTTTAGGTATCACTTCCAATACTATCAATCCTGGATGGGTCAAAACTGATTTGGTGAATGCTCAAATTAAGAAAAAATCTGAGGAATTAAAAATAACGATTGAAGAAGCCACTGATCTCCTTTTGAGAGAAAAACAACCATCAAGACAATTCGTCAATGTAGAGGATATAGGTAATTTTGTTGTTTTTCTTTGCTCTCCTTCTGGTAATCAAATGACTGGATCTTCTTATTTGATGGATGGTGGTTGGGTTGCATGTTAAATTTTGAATTAATCATTCTCCAATCTCCCAATCAAATAAATAAATTTTTTTTTGAATTCTTAAAATAATCAACAAATTCCATTCATTAATCCATCACTCCCTTTTCCATTCCTTTTCTTTCTTCATTTTAATGTCTCATTTTGAGTTTTTATTAAAAATATTCAAGAATAAAATGAGAAAAAAATTTTATTATTTTGCACTGTAAAAAATTTATGAAAAAAGAAAAATAATAAATAAAAAAAAAAAAAACTAAGTGAATAACTGCCTTAAGGAATATAACTTCTCTTTGGTGTTTGCATACAACTTAATAGTTAAATATATTGAATAAAAAAAAAGAATAATGGTAAAAAACAAAATACTATATTTTTTTATAATAATAATTTTCCAAACAAAAATAATCTTTGTATTCTTATTATTTTCTCAAATTATATTAAATATATATATATATTTATTCATTTCAATCATTGAGATTAAATGAAGAACAAAATAAATACCAAATAAAAAACTACTTTAAAAATCTCTTTTCTAATTTTGAATAGTAATTTATAAATACAACTCTTTCATTATAATTATAAAAGACTAATTAATATTATAATATTAATCTTTGATAATCTATTAGAGTGACGAGGATGATTTTATGAGTGGATTCGGACAAGTTGAAGACTCTTCTGAAGAGAAACCAAAAAAAGAAAAAGAACAACCAAAACCAACTGCTACTACTACTGCACCAACCACTACTGCACCAGTTAAACCAAGTGGAGGAGGACAAGTATCTGCAGGACTTGATGATTTCAGACCAATTATTGTCAAACAACAAAAAGATCAAATGGGATGCATCTTTGCTGCATTGTTGCTTCATGGAGATGGAGATAACAAGGTTGAAATTACCTCTGACAAATTATTGAATATCTTGAGAGCATCAAGAATCGATCCTAATCCTTTCTTCACTAACTTGTATGCTGGAGTTTTGGCAACTACTGATATTAAAGAAATCGTTCTTTCTGGTTTGGGAGGTGGATCAAGCTCTGCTCCTGTCTCTTCTGGTCCTGTCACTTCTGCTCCTGTTGAAACCAAAGCTGAAGTTAAGGAAGCACCTAAGAAAGAAGAAAAAGAAGAAGAATCTGCATCCATCGGTGGATTGTTCGGAGATGATGACTAACCTGCTCATTTTCTCTTTTTTTTAAAAAAAGAAATATATTTCCCCAAATAAAAAAATTTCTTTCAAAAAAACAAAGGTATTATTTGTAAAGTTGACTTATTCAAAAAAATGTTTTAGAGTGAGAAATAGGCAAATGGAGTAAAGTTGTACTAACTTTATTAAAAAAAAAAATTGAAATTGAAAAATCAAAACATGAATAATAATAAGGGAAAAGAATGCAAACATGAAGTAGTGATGAAAAAGATGAAAAATATAGTTGTATAAAATGCCAAGCAACATTCCATAATCCTCCTCCAAATGCAGAAATATTGGATAAATCATTGATGTATAGGGATTAAATAAAGTGAATAAATTTGAAAAGAGAAAATAAATGGCTTTATTGTTCAAATCACCTTTTAATTAAATTTATATTCACCAAATCAAATACAAAAAAAATTGGAATAAATAAAAGTTTTAATAACAACAAAACAAAATATTATTGAAGATAATCAGCCTTTTTCTTTTCAATCATCAGTAAGATCGACGACAACCTTCTTGTTGGAACTGTTGTTCAAATCAGAATCCAACTTTCGCTTTTTGGGTTCGTCAGAATCTTTATCAGTGCCAACAAAAGAAAGATCAGGAAAGATTTTGACGTAATCCTCTTTGATATCCTTCAAAATGTTTTGGATCAAACTATCAACCCTCAAATAGTTCCTGTTGATAGATTTGTTACAAAAAGGACACTTGACCGTATGTTTTTTAATAATACTGTGAGCATCAAAAACATCCAAATGACCACAAAAAGTGAATCTGACAGGCAACACGATCCTGGACTGAGAATAAGGGCAAATGAGTGAAACAGTCTTAAAAGTGATGGAAATCTCCGAGTTCTCATTCATTTTGAAGCTATTGTTCAGAATCTCTTTTGTTTCGATCTCGGTGAAGTTTTGGAGGATCATTTCGGTGTATTTCGGCTCGAAAGAAGGGTTTTTGATGAGCAGATCTGCTGGGCTGACTCCCGAATTGTCGTAGGAGTTGGGGTCAGCTTTGTTTTCGATCAGGAGTTTGACAAGTTCGTACAGGTTGTTTTCCACTATGTTGTTACATACGTAGTGCAATGCTGTTTTTGCGTTTACATCTGTTAAATTTACATCACCTAAAAAAATATTACATAAATAAAAATTTCAAATAAAAAAGAAAATTTAAATTAATTAGATAAAATTGACAACTTAAAAATAAAAATAAAAATAAAATAAAATAAAATAAAATAAAATTTAAATTTAATTAAAAATATGAATTAAAATAATAAAGATATCAAAACAATAAATTAATATAAATATTTATTAAAAATATGAAATAAGATATTAAAAAAATAAAATTATAAAATAAAATTTGTTTTTTAAAAATAAAAATGAAAAAATAAAATTTGTTAGAATGAAGATAGTTACACTTTTTTTGAATGTAGTATTCAATATTTTCTTTTGATGGAGGAGTGTTAATGCATTCTTGAAGGAGAGAATCTTTGGAAACCTTCAAATTGGGGCGAAGTTTGTATTCGTAATAAAATTTTTTGACATCTTCATTGACATCCTTCAAAAGTGTTGCAAAATCGAACAGGTTTGGGTCTGCATTGTATTTTAGTAAGGATCTTTTAAAAATTTAAGTTTAATCAAGAAATAAAATGATAATTTTCTTCTTATAAATTTAAAATAATTTTTTTTTTTGTTCAAAATAGCTTTAATAATAAAAATAAAGAAACATTTTTTTTGGTTCATAATAATTTAAAGTATTCATATTTTATTTTTTATTCTAAATAATATTTAAAATCAATTTTAATATCATTTTATTTTCAAAAATTTTTTAATTTAAATATAAAATAATTTTTTTTTGTTATTTTCAAATATTCTAAAATAATTCAAAATGGTTTCATAATTTTTATTATAATAAATAATTTTAGTTTTTTTTTTTTAATATAATATAAAATAATTATTTTAATTAAAATTGTTTTAAATTTTTTTTTTATTTTCAAAAATTCTGAAAAAATTCTAAAATAATTCAAAATTTTTATTATAAATTATTTTAGTTTTTATTTTTGTATTTTTCTTTCTTTTTCTTACTTAATGATATCAAGAGAAGCATCCTTCTTCTTGGACTCTTCAAACAAAACATATTTGCCATGGTTCATCTTAACATTGGGATCGGCATTGTACTCCAAAAGCAAATTGAGGATTTCGACTTTCTCATGAACCAAAAAATTAGGTTCGGAAAAACGTTTGTAGATCAAATGAAAAGGAGAATTTGAAGAAGAGTTGAGGAGGTTGGGGCTGCATTTACGTTTTAGCATCACCTTGAGCATCTTGTAGCTGACGTCGCTTCTTTTACAGGCTTCGTGCAGGATGGTGGTCTTCTCGGTTTTGGGGGTGGTGGTGTGTTTGAGGAGGATGTCCAGGACTTCTACTTGGATCTTTTTTTGGCCCATCATGTTCCAAATCGCAGTATTTCCTTTCATAAATAATTTATCAAAATTTTTTATTTTTTTTTTTTAATTAAATTTTATATTTATTTTTTTATTATTTATTTTTTATTTTTATTTTTATTTTTTATTTTTGTTTTTGGTTTATTTTTTATTTCATATTTATTTATATTTTAAATTTTATTTATTTTTTTATTTTTATTTTTTATTTTTATTTTTATTTCATTATTTATTTTTTTATAATTATATGATAAATTTTATATTTATTTTTTTAATTTTATTTTTTTATTTTTATTTTTATTTTTTTTTTCATTTTTTTAAAACTTTGATTTTTTTATTTAATTCAATGAAATATTACCTTTTGCATCTTTTATGTTTGGATCAACTTTGTGGTTCAAAAGGAGGGAAACTTTCTCATAAGAAACATTCTTGTGGCCCAACGCCAAATTTAAAAGAGAAAATACCTTAGGATTAGGGTCCGCCTTCTTCTCCAACAAGAGACGGATCACCCTTGGAGAAGCAGTCTCGATGCTGTAAAGGATGGTTAGAGGTGTTTGGTTAGAAGTGTTGTACTGATTCATTTTGATTCCGAAACTTAGAAAATGGGAGATGAGCTTGTGGTTGTGGTATTGGTAGGTGCAAAGAAGGTGGAGAGGCGTATTTCCGTTCATTCCGACGATGTTTGGGTCGAAATTGAATTTTTTTTGCAAGAAAAACGAGATGAAGTCGAGTGAGATTATATTCGCGTTCATGCCTTAATACAAAACAAAATTTTTAGGATATTTTTTTAAAAAAAAATTTTAAAAAAAAAAATTTAAAAAATAAAAAAAACTTATAAAAAACAATTTTAAAAATAAAAAATTTTTTTTTTTTTTTTTAAAAATAAAAACTAGAATTTTTTTAAAATAAAAAATATTTTGAGAAAACTTTTTTGGGAAATAAAAAAAAAGATGAAAAATAACAAAAAAATAAATAAAATTTTTACACATTATATGAAAAGGAGTATCTTTCTGACTGTTGAGAGAATGGAGCTGACATGATTTATGAGAAGAGTGGAGGATTTCGATCATTTTTTGATTGACATTTTCGTTGTTGCAGAGGTAGTGAAGAGAGGAGGGGTAAGAACATTTATCATCGCAAAGAATCTTAATGATTTCAGTAGAAACCTGTTTACTGATACAAGCATGATACAAAATGGAGTTTTTGACTTCAGATTTATTCTTAGGTAATTTAGAATAGAGGATTTTGAAGAGAACATTTAACTTTTTTCTTTTGATATTGTTGTTTAGGAGCAAATAATGAAGGGGAATTTTTTTGTCATCATCAGGAGCATTCACATCTATTTTTCCGATCAGATGTTTGGCTACTTTGAGGGAGAAATGGTCCTGTTCTAGCAATAAGTGAAGACAGTTCCTCCCTTTATTGTCGAGAGTTTTGTAATTCGTATTTTTTTCGTAGAGCTGCAAAACATTCAGTTTGAGAGTTTTGTTTTGGCAAAGGAGATGGATGGGTGTTTGCTTGTATTTGTTGAGAGAGTTTGGATGAAACTTTTTAACAAATTGATGACAAGAAGGATCGATTATTTCGTTTTTGCATAGTATATGGAGAGGATTGTTTCCATCAGAGTCAGTGCTGGAGTTGATGCAATCAGGACACGATGTTATCAGTTCTAAAACTCTCGCTTTCTCTTTGATTGTACTTGAGCAAGCAGAATGCAAAATGAGATTATAATGAGATTTGTATTTTTTATTTTTGTGTATTTGAAAAAGGAGATCTATAATTTCAAAAGAAACACTTTTGTTGTTAAACAGTCTATGGTATATGTTTTGTTCAACTGTGCTGTTTATTTCTAGATTGGCAACTACAAGCTTCATNAATAAAAAATAAAAAATAAAAAATAAAAAATAAAAATAAAAAATAAAAAATAAAAAATAAAAAATAAAAAATAAAAATTAAAAATTAAAAATTAAAATTAAATTGTTTTTTACATAGGAATTCTCAAAAAAACGATGACCCCTAGACCCAAAGTAGAAGTGATGAGAGGAAAAATACCCTCAATGTCAAAAAATTTTGTCCAGTGCAACAAAACGCCAAAAGGGACCTTAGAAAATTAAAAAATAAAAAATAAATTGTAAAATAAAATAAAATAAAAAATAAAAAATGTAAAATAAAATAAAATAAAAAAATAAAAAATGTAAAAAAAAATACCAAAATTTCTGCTACCATCAAATGAACTGCAAACACTCTATAAGAATCAGTTAACTAAAAAAGAAAAAAAATAAAAATGAAAAAAATAAAAATGAAAAAAATAAAAATGAAAAAAATAAGAAAAAAAAAAAAAAATTATTAAAAAAAATTTATTAAAAAAATTTGTAAAAAAAAAATTTTGAAAAAAATATCTTACCATGGTTGCAATGTAACAAATGACGAGGGAGATGTGGTGAATGTACATAGGGATGTCAGGTTTTATGGTGAGTCCCAACAAATCGGAGCTGATCAAAATGAAAGTGTCGTAAACGTAAAAGAGGGACAATGCATAGATGAGATACTCCATCTTTTCTGTGGTGTACAACCTTTTCGCAAAAAAAAAATAAAAAAAATAAAATTTTATAAAAATAAAAAAATAAAAAAATAAAAAAATAAAAATAAAAAAATAAAAAAATAAAAATATAAATAAAAAAATAAAAAAATAAAAAAATAAAAAATTTAATAAAAAATAAAGAATAAAAAGAATATTATTTTTTACCATACGTTGTCTGTGTTGAAGGCAATGACAAGTTCGATGATACCAGAAATGCAAATGTACAAGGCGTAGGTGGCTCTGGTGACTCTTTGGAACAAGTCGTTGAATCTATCATCCAAAAAAAAAAGAAAAAAATTTAATAAGATTCTAAAAGAAAGCGGAATTATTTTTTATGGAGAAAAATGGGAAGAAAATTCAAACAGTATGAAAGGAGATAATTAAATAAATTTATTATTTCCAATTATTTTTTTTTAAAATTTCATTTTTGGGATTATTTTCTTAATTTTAACCTTATTGAATGAATGCTAATCATTTTAATTTTATATATTTTAAAAAGGATCCAAAATTAATAATCATACCAATAAATTCTTCTATTCAAAAGAGATTATTGTATTTCAAAATAAAAATCAATTTAAGTTCAAATTTGTTTGGTATGATATTAAGATTAAAGGTGATTTTTGATGTATATGAAACATGTTTCTTTAATATAGTCATATCTTTGATAATTGAGAATGTATTATTGAAGCTTATTTGTTTAGATTTATATATCAGGTTAAATTATGAAATATATGATAGAATGGTTTTGATGATACGTATTATATTTAACTATCATTTGATTTCCTTTTACCTTGGACTATTTTCTTTCACATTACGATGATTTGCGGTGAATGGGATGATTCTCAATAGCTGCATCCCTCCATACTTTAAAGTTATGAACCACAATCCAGGAAGTATATTGTACAAAAAGATGAGTGATCCCCATCCCTCTATTCCCTTATAGGTCCCAAATAAATATATTCCCAATACCACCAATAAATATCCTCCAATTAAAGTAGGTAACTATAATAGAAAAGAATAAAGTGAATATTGTTTATAAGAATAATATGAAGTTGTATACTTCTGAATTTCAATATTTACAAAATTATATCGTTATAAAAATAATTCAATTCCAAAAGAATATCATTTGCAGCATTATAAGATTATTTGGTTCATTAAGATTATTTTATTTTCTATCTTTCAAATTATTTAAAGATTTGAAGGAATAATGAATTTGATGAAATCCATAATCAAAACTTACTTGTACTTTTGCCATTCCAGATAATTTCGATCAATTTTTAATCTCTTTATTCAAATTTTTTTTATATTTTTTATATTTTTTAATTTTTCAATAGAATTTTCTAAAATGTTGATTGAATGAAAGTAAGAAGATTGAATTATAAAGTAATTAAACTCGTCATGTGGATTTGTTGAGTATATAACAATTTTCAAGAAAAAAGAATAAAAAAAAAAATGAAAAAAGAAATAGTTGAAGAATATAAAAAAGTATCGCTTTAAAGATGGTAAAATAGAATACCAAACAAATCATATTTTTATTTTAAATTTGAATCAACATTAAAGAGGATTTTAAAGAAGGGGATTTTGATTTGGTAAAAATAGATGATATTCAAATCTTGAAAGAAAAAATAAAAGGGGGGATATGATCCAAATAGAGAAAATAGACTCCAGGAAACTCCATTTTTTTATTGTGTATCCTTCAACACCAACAAAGAAATAATAAAATATTTGATAGAAGAAGAAGTGAAATGTGATGTTAATGTTAGAGTTGTAGATGATCAGACTATTCTTCAAAATACTTGTGGTAACGGAAAAAATGTAGAAGTGATAAAATATTTGATAGAAGAAG
>JAMYWO010000148.1:0-11485 GCA_024220525.1 Cochliopodium minus
TTTTTTTTTTGATTTTTGTTTTTTAAATATTTTTGTTTTTTGTTTTGATTTTTTAAAATATTTTTTTGTTTTGTTTTTGAAAAATTGAAAAAAATAAAAAAAATAAAAAAAATACTCTGTCTGCATCCAAACCAACAAATTCCTCTTAAAAAATAAAGAATTTTTTTAAAAAATATAAATAAAAGAGTACCAGCAACATCTCCAAAAATCATCATGTTTGGGTAAGATCCCGTATGATCACTACAATTCATTTTTATTTTACTTTAAAAATAAAAATTATTTTGTTAGTTATTAGTTGAAAAAAAATGAAAAATAAAAATAAAAATTTAAAATTTAAAAATAAAAATAAAAATAAAAATAAAAATAAAAATAAAAATAAAAATAAAAATAAAAAGAAAGAAAAATAAAAATAAAAATAAAAAATAAAAATAAAATAAAGATGAAAAGAAAAATAAATAAAAATAAAATAAATAAAAATAAAATAAAAATAAAAAAAATATAAAGATGAAAATAAAAACAATGCATAAGATGGATTTTGGCTGTCTTCTCCACAATTATAGCACTTGTTCTCTCCTCTCTTCATTCCTCTTTGAAAAGATAAAATATATTTTAAAAAAAAAAAAAAGTTTAAAAAATAAATGATAATTAAAAAAAATATTTGATGAAAAAAAAAATACTTTTTGCAATTTGGACAAGAGAGGTAAGTGTCAACAGAAAGATGGGTGAGAATTCCGAAGAAAAAGCCTTTCAAATTGGGAAATCTCTCGTTTTGATATGTTTGCTCTATCTGATTCAAGGAATAAAACTGTATGAATGAATCAAACTCCTCTTTCTTTCCACTAAAAAAAAGTAAAAAATCCAAAATCAAAAAAAAAAGTAAGAAAAAAAAAATGAAACTAAAAATTTTTACAAAAAACAAACAAAAAAACAAATATAAATAAACGAAGAAAGAAAAAAAATAAGAAAAGAATTAAAACCAAAACTTACAAAATAAAATAAAATAAACAATAAAAAATGTTAATAAAAGTTGGAAGAAAAAAATTAAAAAAATTAAAAAAAAACTTTAAAAAAAAGTTTTTTACGAATCATTGTTGGTGTTATTTCCTGAAAAAGGAAGAGAAGAATTTCCCTTCTTCACTTTCTTGATGGAGGAGAGGGCAGAAGGGTTGAGGGTGAGGAAGAAATGAAGGAGAGGCTGAGTGGAGGGGAGAGAAGGAGAAACGATGATGGAAGACTCGTAGCTGAACTTCAAATTCTTCTCTCCTCTGTAGTTTCCTGCCATAACGTTTTCCATCAAGATGACTGCTCCTATGTTCTTCTCTTTGTCCATTAAGTTGCTGAATTGGAGAGTTTGGAGGACGTATTCGATAGCATCTTCTCCCCATATGTTTATTTCAATTTTTCCTTTGTAGAATTTTTAAAAAATAAAGGAGGCGAGAAGAAAAAAAAAAGTTAATAATGAAGCAATTAAATGTATGATGTTTGAAAAAAAATGTAAAAATGATAAGAGATTTCAAACAAATATCTAAATTAACAAAAATAAAAAAGATCATGAAATAAAGGATTGATTATAATAGATGATTAAAAAAGATGATTAAAAAAATTAAAAAAAAATTTACCTGTTTTATCTGCATGTTAAAAAACAAAATTATTAGAATGATGTGAAATAACGAACATTAGAAATATATTTACCAGCTACGAGGAGTGTTTGGAGATCAACAAAAGACTCGAACTTTGTTTTTATTTGCTTTCTTGGGAATATTTTGAGGAGATAGCACAACAACGTCTCACACTTTCCTTCGGTAAGCTTTTCGATGTCCACGATGTTGGCAGAAGATGACATACAAGGTGTTTTCAAGATGAAGTTCCTATTGTGAAAAAAAAATTTTAATGTATAAAAAATTTTATGTAAAAAAAAAAAAAAAAAATTATATTTTTCTTGTAAATTATTAGAGATGTCCATAATTATTACAACAGTTTAAAATTTGTTAGTAAACATTTTATATCCGCTAACAAAGTTGTAATATTTGGACATGTCTAGTAAATTATTTTTCATTGTCAATATATTTTTACCATGGATCGCATGGTGGTGCATTTGGTGTTGCATACATGTATATCTCTCCATCATTATCTCCATCTCCCAGATGTATTTCGTATTCTTGATCAGCGGGTTGCTCAGGGGATGCCTTTTTGTATTTCACCTCTCCATTCTTGATGATCACCTTATCTCCCACCTTGATGAAATCGCTGTTCACTTCTGCCTTGCTATTCCAACATACCACCCTGATTTGTTTTCCTTCATCCTTCATCAGAAAGCTGAATACCTTCCCCTCCTTCTTCTCTATCTTCTCTGATTTGGAAGTGAATTCTTTCAATTGGAAGACTCTTGTTACTGATTATAAAAAGAAAAATTAATTATTATTAGAATGGATATGCAATTCTATTGCTTATGAATTACCCAATCCTCTGGTATAATAAACTAAGAAATTAATTTTTTGCAAGGGGAAGAAAATTATTTTCAATAGAAAAATTACAAAGAGAATGTTTTACCATTTCTTGCAATAGTCAATTCTGAGATAGAGAACCAATTAGGTTGTTCCATTTCACTTTTTATTTTCAATTTTTTTTTATATTTTTTTACATTTTGGCTCAATAATAAAAAAATAAAGGAAAAGGTTGATGATTGGAAGAATAGAATGAAGATAAACATAGAATCTATTATCAATAAGATTGTAAAGAATATATTTTTTTTTATTTGAAATTTTTTTATTTAACGAATTATAAAAGGAGGGATAATTTTGTTTCTTAATTTCTGAATCCTCTCATCAAACCACCCATGAGCATACCCAATCCCATTCTTCCACCTTTTTTACGTCTACCTCCACCACCTTCTTCAAGTTCAGAGGAGAGCAATAATTGGAGTTGATGTTTTCTTTCATCGAGTTGTTTTTCGAATTCATCTTTGCGCAAAATGTTCATTTTCCATTCTCCTTGAGCATATTTAACTTTATCTTCGATTGTTTGAATTAATTCTTCGCTTTTTTTGAGCCAAGTTTGGAGAACTAAGATTGGAAAAATTAGATTGTATATTAGTAAAATTCAAAGAGAATGGAAAAATTGATTGGTTGTAAATCCAAGATTTTATATTGTCTGAAAATAAAATTAAATATATTATATTTATGAGTATATAAAATTTCTCACAATCAAATCTTAATATAAAGGGATATTCAGAATGAATTATTTTTATGGGCATTTATTTTTATGAATTTTACCAATTTGCATCTCTTTAATTTGATCAATCTTTACATCTCTACCAATAGCAAAATCTATTTGAACAATTTTTTCAGATTGATCCAATTTAGCAAAGATGAGTCCTTCATAGATTGAATCCAAAATGAGATCTTCCAATTCTCTGACATTATTCAAATCCAAAGCTTTTTGTATACGATCATATGTAATTTCTGAAGATTTAGCTCCAAATGCAGCAACAGTCAACATTTTGAGTTTTTTAGTTTGTGTAGGATTTAATGCTCCATATTTACTTTCTCCTCCATTTTTAAAATCTTGATAATCTCCATATGCGAATAATTGAAGTTGTTCAAAAATTTTTTTCTCTTCTGCTGATCCCTTTTCAAGGTTTTTTACATTATCCAATGAAAGGAGTTCACCATATACAAAAATTGCTTTTTCAGACAATGCTTTTTTGATCAATGCAACTAATGTAGATCCACTTGTACCTGTTGCAAGTTTTACATAATCATTGATGGTTTGAGACATATTTCACTTTAAATATAAAGTATAAAAAATTTATAAAAAAAAATAAAAATTTATATTAAAAATGAGTTTTTGATATTTTTGTTTTATATATTCACAAGTTTGAAAAAATCTTTTTATAAATGTTAATTTATGTTTTATAATCACTCATTCTCTTTTAATTTTTTTCTTTACCAAATTTTATATAACCCAAATTTTTTTTTTTTTTTTTAATTTAATATTTCTGTATTAGAGTTGAATCAATACAAACAATTTGCTTTATTATAGACTCAATATTTGGAATTTCTGATCTATTTTTTGAATAATCAATATAATAGAAAAATATAAAAAAAAAAATGAGAGATATGGAAGAATATATGATACCCATAAACAATAATATGAAAGCAAAGAATAGTATACCGATAGTGCCAAATTCATTTGAGGAAGTTCTCTATCATCCATTAATACATTCACCAATCATGGAAAAGAAATCCTTGATAGAAAAAAATCCTCAAGAAGTGAAACCTAAATTAGGGAATAAAGAAGAAAATGTTCCATTGGAAATACTTCAATTGTAACATAAATTGAATATTTTTGAATTAATTTGACTTATTTTCACTTACATAAATAAAAAACACATGATATCAGTAATTATGAACAAATATTGAAATTAACAAAGGATTTCCTCATTAAATTTGAAGATCAGCTATTGAATTCAGGTATATAAATGAAAAAAAAATTTTATTCGAAAAAAAAATTTTGATTGAAAGATCATAGGGGAGATAACATTCCAAAGTTTATTGGATAATTCTGAATTTATGGATATGTATATACTAAAAATAATGGATTTCTGGAAAGAAGGCAATTAATAAACGAAATTTAAAATTGAAATGAATAATAAATAAATTTTTATAATTAATAAAAGAAACAAAGATAAATCAGATGGAATATTCTCCCAAATCAATCAACAAATATACTATCGGAAAATTTTTTGTGGAGTTATTCACCAATGAGAAGAGATATTCAATGGAATCCATTCTTTCCAAATCTCTCATTTACTACTCTTTCCATATAAACTCTAGCCAGCTTTCTAGTGTATGTCATAATTTTCTCTCATCGAAATCAGTATTAGAAGCAACATCAAAAGAAGGTAATTAAACAGAAATAAATTAAAAATCAAAAAAATAAAATTTTTTAAAAAAAAATCAAAAAAATTAATATTAAAAATTAATAAAAAATTTTGAATAAAAGAATAAAAAATGTAAAAATACAAAAAAATTAAAAAATTAAATAAATACAAAATATAAATAAATTAAAAGAATTCATTTCATCCTTGGCTCTCGAATTTGTAAATAACAACAAGAAGTTCAAATGGCTCAAAGTAACTTCGAGTATCGAGAACGATTTTTATCAGTCCAAGCTCCCTTTCGTGGAGCAAGTAACTGATTTGGAAGAAATTGTGTCCGACATAAATATAGGAAATCCTAACTATGAAATAAACTACACTGTAAAAAAAAAAAATCAAATTTAATATTTTTTATTTTTAAAAGAATTTAACTTCAAATATTTTTTTTATTTTTTTTTGAAGTTTTTTATTTTTTTTTAAATAATCAAATTTTTTTAAACATTTTTTTATTTTTTTTAAATTTTTAAATTTTTATCAAAGGAAATCCTAGAAAATAATATAAAAAATTATTCTACCGAGATCATCAAAACATTGGAAGAAGAAAGAGAGTCTAAAATCCTTAACAAAAGCGATACAGAGTGGTCCAACACCCTCAAGTTTTTTTCGGTCATCAAGAGGGCTCAAGAGGATTACAGCTCTTTGTTTCCTCATTCAATCAAAAGAAATAACATAAGAGATTTCAATTCGTTAACACAACAACAAAATTTAGTAAAGTTTTTTTTTTAAATTTTTTTTGTTTTTTATTTTTTTTTTCTTTTAATTTTTTATTTTTGATTTTTTTTTTAATTTTTTTTATTTTTTTATTTTAATTCTATTGATATTTTTTATTTTATTTTGAATTAAACATTTTATTTATTCTATTGATATTTTATTTTTTGATTTTATTTTTGTTAAATTTTTTGGTTTTTTTTTTTGTTTATTTTTTAAATTATTTTATTTTATTTTATTTTTCTTAAATTTTTTTGGTTCATTTTTTTGGTTTTTAATTTTTTTGGTTTATTTTTTTTTTTAGATTTTTTTTGATTTTTATTAATTTCTCCTTTTATATTAAATTAGAATCAAAAAATAGAAGATATTACAATCGTGTTGGATAGAATGAAAGAGATCTTAGACGGCTATGAATCTTCACCTGACCAAACCAAACTCTACCAAGTCTCCACCCTCATGAACGCAATCCAACCCAGAATAAAGTCCATGTATTCTGACCATCAACAAGAAATATTCTCCTACAAAGAATCTTTGCTTTATGTCGCGAAAATAATGAAAGAAATTGTTGAAAAAACAAGGTTTATTATTTAATTTTTTTAAAAATATATTTTTTTTATTTTTTATGATTTTTAATTTTTTATTTTTTAATTTGTATTTATTTTTAATTATTTTGAATTTTTAATATTTAATTTTTAATTATTTTAAATTATATTTTATTTTTTGATTAAATTTATTTTATTTTTAAATTTTTTTTTAATTATATTTTTGGTTATTTCTTTGATTCATTATTTTGATTGAATTTTAAATAAATTTTCTTATTCTTATGATAGATATTATGTTTTGTCTGAAGGAAATGAGTATGTACACGCCACAGTGGAGTCTCCACAAGTTAGAATGTAAAAAAAAAAAATATATATATTTTTTTGATTATTTTTAAATTTTTATTTTTTTAAAAAAGAAATTTATCAGATGTTGGAGGTAAATAAAAATTGATTTATTTTTAAATTTATTTTAATTGATTTATTTTTAATTGATTTATTTTTAATTGATTTATTTTTAAAATTTTTTTATTAAAGCCCAACCCAAGCCGTTGTATGGATACCTCAAAAAACAGGGTGACAAGGGTTTTGTAAAGTCTTATAAAAAGAGATATTTTAGCCAACAAAAAGAAAAACTTGTTTATTTCAGAGATGTCCCAGAAAACGAAAAGTAAACAAAATTATTTTCATTTTCATTTTCATTTTTATTTTTTATTTTTTATTTTTTATTAATTTAATATTTTTTATATTTTTATTTTATTTTTTATTTATTTTTATATTTTTTATTATTTTTTATATTTATTTTATATTTATTATTTATTTTTTATATTTATTATTTATTATTTATTATTTATTTTTTATTTTTTATCTTAAAATTTATTTTAAAGTACCGAAGCACAAGGTTACATTGATCTTAGTAAGGTTGTTCATATCAGAGTAAATAACGAGAAAGAGGGCCTTTTTGACATTGTCACTGTTGGAAGGATCTACCATCTCCAGTATTGCGAGGATTTCGATCATTCCTTGAATTACTGGATCAAGGGGTTGACCCTTTGGATAGAGTATTGTTCTGAAAAGAAGAATAAACTCAACAACCCTCAATATGTCAATAGATATTAAAAACTAATTTTTTTTTTATTTTTTTATTATTTATTTTTTAAAAATTATTTTTTTTAAAGAAATTTCGGATTTAACTTCCATCCTGATTCTTCTTTCAAAAAAATTTTTTTTTCCTATCAAAGGAGGGTTCTAGAAATGTCCAAAATTTACAACTTTGTTAGCGGATATTAATTATTAGCTTACAAAAGTTTAAACTGTTTGAAACTTTTGAACATCTCCAGAGGGTTCAAAAAATATTTCATTTTACATTGATAAGCAAAAGAAACTTGTTTTTATTTAGATTTTTAGTTTAGAACCTCCCAAAATTCAAGTCAAAGAAAATAATTTGTAATAATTCACTTCACTTCTAGTTCTAGTTTTTGATAATTTATGTTTCAAGAACAAAATATATTTGATTTTCACCTTGATTGGATGAATTTTAATTATTATAAATTTTTTATTATTTAATTGAGCTTCACAAAATAGTTAAATGTAAATCACAAAAATTTGTTTCATTTCTTCTTGAATGTCCAATTATTAAAGTATATTCGAAAAAAAAATAAAAAAAAATGGGAAATAATCAATCGAAAAAAGATTTCCCGCCAAAAAAATCTTCGATTGATGGCAACATCCAATCTATCAAAACAACTTCATCTAATGATCCTCTCATAGATTCCAAATGGGACGATAATATCGAGATTGGGAAGGAATATGAAAGGCAGATTAATTTACCAAAGCCTATCATCATCGAGATTATATGTTCATTGGATTGGAAAGATTTGAACTCTATCTTCTCAATTTGCAAACAAATATATTTTCTTACAAAAGAGGGTCAACAATAAATATAAAAAATTTTTTTTTTTTTATTTTTTTTTTATTTATTTATTATTTAATTCAAAAAGATTCATTTTGGAAGATATTGATCAAGAACAATTCGAATTTTACACTCAAGGATATTGAGAAGAAAAGGGAGAAACAAACTTACAAGGAAATCTTAGAAGATATAATGGTGCCATGGAACCTTGAGACCTCAAACAAAGAACATCTAATATTCAAAAAGTAAAAAAAAAAGTGTTTAAATAATAAATGAAAAAATAAATAAAATTAATCTATTTATAATCAAATTAATTTAAAATAATAAATAAATAATAAATCAATCAATCAAAAAGTAAAAAAAAATTAATTTTTTAAAGAAATGAAGTTTCGCACAAGAATTATTACAGGTTGGCGGCAGCGTTCACAAATAAAAAGTTTGTATTAGGTTCTAGAAACATGTTATTTACTTTTGAACTCAAAAGAAAAGAAGGAACTAATTTTTCAGCGGGAATCTGCACAGAAAATAGGTTTGGAAAAAAAAAATTAAAAATATAAAAAAGATTTTAAAAAAATTAAATTTTTCTTTCCGGCTTTACAAAGTAACACAACTGGTTGGTAAATATTTTTAAAGAAATTTCAAATTATATTGATGTTTATTCAAATTATTCACTAGGTTGCATGGTGGAGATAATGGATTTGGTGGGTAAAATAATTACTTTAATTTTAATTTTGTTATTCAAAATTATTTTTCCAAATAAATTTTTTTTTTTAACAAAATTTTTTTTTTTAATAAATTTCTAATAAAAATATTTGTTATTTATTTCAAATTAAATTTTTGTTGATAATTTTTTTATTATAATTATTTTATTGAGATTTATGATTATTATATTTTTAAAGATTTAGACCAGGTCTTGTCAAAAACAAAATTGTTCAAGGGTTTTCTCCAATGAAAGTATTGATCACAAAAGAACCCAGTTATTTCGTTTACGACTGCACCACCAAAGCACCTATCAAATCTGGAAAGATCAACAAAAGAATTGGGGAAGTTTTCTGCTTTTATGTCATCATTTCCAGAGAGAACCATGTTGCGAGATATTTGAGTGTGAGATCTGTTGATGTTGTTCCATCACAAATTACTCAATCTTATTTGGATGAAATCTAAATTTTTTTTTTTTTTTGATTTTTTGTTTGAATATATCAATCTTAATTCTTTTTTTTTTTTGATTAAAATAATATATTATTAATTAAATTTAAATTAATTCTTTGTAAAAATAAATAAATAAAAATCAAATTTAACAAAATATAAGGGAACCAAATGGTATTCTTCAAAACACTATTTATCTTTTATTAACTTTTTGAGAAAAAAGAAAAGCAATTGTCCAGAATATTGACTACATTACTCCTATGAAAGAAATGTTGATGAAAAAGAAATTAATTTTAAAATATAAATAAAAAATGTTAAAGTTGAATTTAATTGAAGAAAAATTTGAACTGAATGAATTGCATCATTTCATTTTGAAAGAGGATGATATCAATTGCATTAAAGAATTCTTGTCAAATTTGAATGAGGAAATGATTGATCTCGTGATAAATTACCAGGACTTTAAATATTATTTATCTCCTTTACATATGGCCACCATCAAAGATAATATTGAGGTGATTAAGATATTATTTGAAAATGGGAAGATAGATATGGATATTAGAGATCATTTTGATTGTACGGCACTTCATCATGCTGCTTTGAATCATAATTATGAGATCATACAATATCTCATTGAGAAGGGATGCAATATTGAAGTGAGAAATAAATATGGAGGAACTTACAAAGATATCTTCCTCCAAATAAAAAACAAAAATAAAAAAGATAACCAAGATGTGATTGAAAATACAATTTATTTCAAAGAGAAAAACGATATAGTGGAAATGAATATCAAAGATTTTGAATCAAAAATTGGATGCAAGATGATTTGGGAAGATAATCTTATCAAAAAAAGAGAATGGATAAAAATGTGGAAAAATCACAAAGAAATAGATATTTCAGTTCTGGATAATTGGGAAAAAGAGTTACAAAAAGAGTGTAAACAATTTCTTTTTTTATTCAATTTTAAATTTCTTTGAAATTAATTTTTTTTTAATTTTAATATAAAAAGATTTAAAATTTAGAGAAGAAAAAAATAAAATCAAGGTTTATGTAGAACATGCTGAAAACATGGGATATTATTTGAGATCTCATCAAAAAATGGAAAAGTTCAAGATTATTGGAGAATATTTAGGTTTGGTGGATTCCAAAAAAATGAACGAACATATCAGGGACTACAACTCCAAGCTTGAAAATGTCCAACACAAAGAAAGTTGGTACAAAAACCTTTTCTGCATTTCACATCCCCAAACAGAGTATATTTTCGAAAATATAGATGCTTTCAAATACAGAGGTATAATGGTATTTTAAAAAAAATTAATTAATCTCTACTTTTATTTCATATTTAATTATTTCGATCTTATTTTTCTTGGAATAATTTCAAACATCCAAAATTAAAATTTTTTTGAAAGGGTTTTGTTGCTTCTTCTTTCCCTAATTTGATGGTCATGGAGGTAAAAAATTGTAATGGGATTCAATCTAGGTTTGTATTTGTCACCGCTAAAGAAATTGAACCTCATGTAAATTAAAAATTTAAAATTTTTAAAATTTTAATTTTTTTGTTAGGAAATTTTGTCAATAGATTATGGGAATCATGATGTCAAAAAAATGCCTTATCTGGAACTGAGGAACGAAGAAATGATTTCTTTCTTCACAAAAAACAGTTCAAAAGAAAAGTTATTGGATCCCATTACACCAAAAGAGCTCTCTGACAATCTTGAATTAAAAGAAATGTATCAGCTCGTCTCGAAGGAACTTCCTATTAAATATTCTTTGAAGACACCCTCTTCTTTTCTACTTTTGATTTTACATGACATTGTTTCTGTTGACACTTTCAAGCTTCTTTTTGAACAATACTCTGTTAATTCAAAGAAGAAGATTTGGCAGCATTATTTTTTTGAAGATGTACTTTCCCTTTACTCCAAGTTTTTGAAAAGAGAAGACAAAGAGCAAGTTATTTTTGACAAAAAATTTTTGTTAAGTTCTGTTGGTAAAATATCCTCCTTAGAGTTGAACATAATTATTTCGGATTTAAATGATTTTTATACAAAATAAAAATCTTTTTTAATTTTTAAAACTTTAAATTATTAACTTTTTAAACAAGATCTCACAATTTTTTTGAGGTTTAATGTTTTTTCCTTAAAGATTGTCTTTTTAATACATCTATTGGTTTATTTAAAACAAAGAAATATTGCTTTCTGGTTCTTCTCTTACATATTTGTTTATCTTTATTCCTTTTTTTAGGTA